>JAAGEH010000016.1:1608870-1638101 GCA_011751065.1 Lasiurus cinereus | reverse complement strand
CACACACACCAGGTGGGGAGAAGCCTCATTGACACACACACACACACCAGGTGGGGAGAAGCCTCATTCTCACATACACACACACACACACACACACACACAGTCAGGTCTCATGCCCACCAAGGGCATGAGCGCGGGGGACAGGGCCTCTGCTGGGCCCCAGGGTGCTGAGGGGGAGGCCCCACCCTCGCTGTGGAATACGTGACCCACGTGCGCGCTCAGAGCAGGTCTGTGGGCTTCGGGGAGGAAGGAAGGAGGCCCCGGGAGGGGCTGGGTTTGTCAGGACAGCTTCTGAGCCCCGCCTCCTCCACCTCGCAGTTTACCAGCAGCCCCAGCAGCAGCAGGTGGCCCCCAACTATGGTGGCTACAAGGAGCCTGCAGCCCCAGTCTCCACGCAGCGCAGCGCCCCAGGCGGGGGCGGGGTGAGTAGCCCTGGCCCCCAAGTGGACAGGGGGAGGTGGGAGGTGGACGGTGGACGGTGGTGAGGTCTGGGACAGCCAGAGGTGGGTGGGCCTCGGGAGAACTGAGGTCATAGGTTCCTCTTAGGAACCCTGCCCAGCAGGTCTGGCTTCTCCTGGCCATTGACCCCGGGTTCTACATCACCTGTAGGCGACAGGGACCTCGGCCTCTAGATCTAGAGCAGAGGGTCAGCGTGGGATGGTGGGCAGAGCCCTGGGCTGGGAGAGGGGCCTGGACTCCAGCTAGACCCTCGCTCAGGTCACCTTACTCTGGCCACCTGGGGGCACAGGAAGCCCCTTTCTGCGTGGGGCCACCCAGACCTGGTGCTTGGTCCCCATTCTTTATGGGGACACCTCCCCCAACTCCCCATGTTCTTCAGTTCTCAGCCTGCGCCTTCCTCGGAGGGGTCATCCCAAACCAGCTCAGGCCGAGTGCGTCTCCCCTGACATTTCTGTCTGGGCCGCCCCTCCTTCCAACTTGAAACCGCTCTCTGTGTAGTAGCTTCTGTCCGCGTCCTCCACGGGACTGGACGCTCTGGGCAGGCAGGAGGCTGTCTCTTTGGTTCCCTTGCTCTGACTGGGCACAAAGCGGCACTGGTCACCTTGGCTGCATGCGTGGTGAATAGGAAGTGAGGTGGGCCTCCTGGTCCGTGGAGTGGACCTTCCTGGGCTGTAAGTCCTGCTGCTCAGTGAAGCCGGACTGAGCCGCCCTTGTCCAGCCCCTGGCGGAGCTCAGCTCCTCTGTTCCGGGTGCTGGACGTCCTGGACATCTGCGTAGCTCGTGTAGGAGCAGGAGGGACCGTACTCAGAGAAAGAAAGCAGCCGGTCCTGCACACACTGAGCACGTACGTCCTGGCAGGAGAGAGAGAGCTCTGAATAAAAGGCCATCTTGGGCCCTAACTGGTTTGGCTCAGTGGATAGAGCGTTGACCTGTGGTCTGAAAGGTCCCAGGTTCGATTCTGGCCAAGGGCACATGCCCAGGTTGCGGGCTCGATCCTCAGGATTGGGCATGCAGGAGGCAGCTGATCCATGATTCTCTCATCCTTGATGTTTCTGTCTCCCTCTCCTTTCCTCTCTGAAATCAATAAGCAAAGACCATCTTTGCAGCTTCCATTCCAGCCTGAGAAAGACCAGAGAGGGAAGACAAAGACAGCAGGGTAAAGGGGAGAGAGCAGCAAAGTCCTCAATAAAGTGCAGGAGCCAGTGGTGCAAAGGCCTGGAGTCAGGAATGTGCCATAAAAGTTCAGGGACCAGCAGGGAGGCTAAGAGGACCAGAGAGGTCAAGAGGGTAGGCGATGAGGTCAGATTAGGCAGGGACCTGGGACTGGAAGGCCTTCGGACTGGCGAGCTATGCCGGTTTGGCCTGTGTTTTTCGAAGATTGCCCAACCCCTGTGCTGAGAAGAGGCGGCGGGAAGTTGAGGATGGGAACAGGGAGATGCGTTAGGAGGCTGTTGCAGAATGTGGGCATCGGCGGTGGCTACTGAGCCCAAGAGACACAGGCAGACTGGTAATCTGAGAGACCAGGGTCACCTCGGGAGGGCTGGGTCCTCACCCATAGACATGCGGGCTCATGGAGTAGATTTCTGTGGTGTGGGGGGCGGGGGGCGTTTGAAATGTGGTGCTAAAGAGGATGGGGGCCTTTGAAGGATTTAAAGCCAGGGAGTAACTCGATCCAGTTTGCATTGTGGAAATTCCCCTGAAAGGACAGTGGATGAACAGCTGGAGGGGACAGACCAGACCCGAGACTGGAAAGAGCTGTGAGCAGGGTCCTGGCGGTGGGCTGGAGCAGTGGAGGTCGCCAGGGGCACCTAGCCCCATGCAGTCCCCAGGCCTGGCCTGGAGGGGAGGACCCACAAAGGCTGAGCTGACCCCCAGAGATAAGTCCACATCACGGGCAGTAAGGTCAGAGTGTCAGAATCTCACCCACCTCCAAGACCACAGCTGGATTTCACGCGCTTAAGGATAGGGATTTGGCTGGAGTTGCAAGGTGGGGATCCCTTGGGTCACCTGGAGAGCTTTCTCCCCAGAAGAGGTCTTTGTCCTGAGCCTGGGAGCGCAGCCAGACTTAGCACAGCTTCGGCAAAAGAAGACTGGTGCTCAGGATAATGCAGGTAATAGCGGGCAGGGCATCGTTTGCAGCACAAACTGGCATCAGGTCCATGGGACCTCCTCGCGTTCCTGCTTTGACAGGTGGAGCAGGGCTCTTGTAAACTCAGTTCCTGTCTGGTACCTGCCTTTTATTTTATTTTATTTTATTAATTATCACCTGAGGATATGTTGTTACTGATTTTAGAGAGAGAGGAAGGGAGAGGGAGAGAGAAACACCGTTGTGAGAGAGAAGCATAAATTGGCCACCTCCTGCAACCTAGGTATGTGCCCTGACCGGGAATCGAACCTGTGACCTTCCAGTGCTTAGGGGACCGCTCTAACCAACTGAGTTACACGGGCCAGGGCGTGCCTGCCTTTTAGTAGATGCCAAGTAGAGATGCCAAGTAGATTGGACACTCTCAGAAAGTGGCAGTGAGGGAACCAAAGGCAGAGCCCAGCCCTTCCCGTCTCTGGCTCCGGATCCTGGGTCCCTGCTCCCCCAGGCTCTGCCCAGGGTCCCAGGCAGGCAGGCAGGCTGGGCCGGAGCTGGGCCCGAGCTGACTGTGCGCCCGCCCCCTGCAGAAGCGGTACCGCGCTGTGTACGACTACAGCGCCGCGGACGAGGACGAGGTCTCCTTCCAGGACGGGGACACCATCGTCAACGTGCAGCAGATCGACGACGGCTGGATGTACGGGACCGTGGAGCGCACCGGTGACACGGGGATGCTGCCGGCCAACTACGTGGAGGCCATCTGAGCCCGCTGGGCCCCACCCCACCCCATCCTTCAGCGCATTCCACGCATCGCATCCGCATCCGTCCTGGGCGTGACCTGTCCACCCGTCCGTGTCTCTGTGTTTCTCCGTCCGCGACAGCTGGTTTCTCCCCGGCCTCCTCCCGCCGCTTTTGCCGACCGAAGCCTTGTCTGCTGCCGCTTCCTCGGCAGGTTTTCCTTCCCCGGGGCCGACCTCTCGGTTTTCTCTCTGGGGGGCACAGGAGCGGACCTTCTGCGGGCGGCCGAGGCCCCGGGCCGGGCTGGAATGGGCGGTCCATGGGCTCCCAGGCCTCTGCCCGCTCTCTTTTCCGGCGCCCTCAGCCCCTCCTGCCCACCGCCTCACACACCCGAACATTCCAGGGCTGGGGTGAGCCTCAGGCCCCCAGGACTCCGGGGGAGGGGGACAGGCCGGGGACTGCCACTGTGTGGGCACCAGTAGGAGGGCTTTGCTTCTCAAAGATGGGGCTGCTGACCCTCTGGGGGGGTTCCCTCACCACCTTCTCTTTTCTCCAAGGAGGGTCAAGTTCCCGCCTTGGGGTTCCTTCCCCCCCCCCCCCCCCCCCCCCCCCCCCCCCCCCCGGCACCCTGGCTCGCCTCCTTGGCTGGGAGCCCGAGTCCTGACAGGTGGGGCCCTGACAGGTGGGGCCGGGAAGCCTCAGGCCTCTTGGGTGGGCCTCTCCTCCCTCCTCCTCCTGGGAAGACAGCCCCTCCCCATCCTCCCTCAAGGGCATAGGAACTGTGCAAAGCCTCAGGCCCCTGAGTAGCATGTGGGGGAAGGAGCGAGTGTGTCTGAGGAGTGTCAGCTAGTGTGAGTGTGAGCGTGCGTGTGAGTGAAGGGGCGGGGTGTGGCCTGCAGGAGTCTCTGGGCTTGTGTGAGGGTGCACAGGACTGTCCTCCTGATACTTTCCTCAAAACCCACAGTGAGGGGACCCGGGAGGCCCTGAGGGACAGGAGTGATTTATACTTTCTTTGGAATGAAATTCCTCCTTCTGCCCACCTGCCCCCTGCTGCAGTGTGCTGGGCGCAGTAAGAGAGCGATGGAAGATGGGTGGGCGCCGAGGCAGCCTCCTGGGGGTGGGCGTGGGGGAGGGAGCAGGCTTGGTGCCTCCAGGCATATTCCACCCCCCACCCCCCAGCTCTGTCCTGCCCTGCCGACCAGGGGCCAGAAGACCCTGTGTTACCCACACACTGTGGGTGCCTTACTCTGGGGCCTCCCCCTTACTTCCCTGCAGCCCCTTCGAGGTGGTAGGAGAGGGTCCCAGGGCCGCAAAACTGGAAGCCCAGGCCCCGGGGCGAGGAAGGGAACCACGGTGCTATCTCCAGTCCCTCTGCCCTCGCTGTGGCTGGGGCACCCGTGCCTGGCTTGTGCATCTCTGGGCTTTCTCCCCTGCCCACCAGGCCCCAACGTGAGCATCTCTGCATCCTTGTTCCCCGAGTGGCGGCTGCAGGCGTGACCCGGTCCTCTCTGCTTGGGAGTTCGGTTGGGACGATGGAGCCCAGATCAGAGAGCTCAGGAAATGACTAGGGGGAGGAGGGGGGCGCAGGGGGGACCTTTGTGGGGGAGGCTGGGACCAAGCCAGTGAGAGTGGATGGAGGGGGTCCTGCTGGGCGATTTGGGAGTGAGGGAGCAATATGGGAAACCGGGGGAGAGGCGCCACTCCGTTCCCCTTCCTCTTGATCTCAAAGCACAACATGGATTCTGGGACCACAGGTCAGAGGCACGTGGGTGGGAGGACCTGCGGGGGGGAGGCGGGGGGAGGGGGGCCTGGAGGAGCGAGAAAGAGCCTTTTCGCTCCGCTCCACTTTCCTTCCAAAACGAGGCCCGCCAGCCACTGGAATCTTGCTGCTCCTCCCATCCTAAAAATAGGGGACCTTTTTTTATACAACCCACAGAGAGGGGGGGCTGTCCCACTGGTGCTGAGGGACCCAGGGGCTGCTGGGAGTCCTTGTTCCTGTCCAGAACCGTCCATCCATCCATCCATCCATCCCTAGAAGAGCACAGAACCTGAGGGCTGGGCGGAGTTCCTAGAGGTCTTTTAGCCAATTTCCCGGGAAAGAACGGGCCCGTCAAAGCTAGAGTGTGACTGTGACGTTAGCGGACCAATAATAAACGCAAGAAGCCCAACGGTGAGAAAAGGCAGTTCTCTCAACACCGCTTCCTGTTTTCCTCCTCGTGTCCCTCCAGGGAAAACTATTTTTATTGCTTAATTTCTGCATATTTTTTCCCCCTTTCACGTATGCACTTTGGGGCCTTTTTTTTTTTTTTTTAAATAGCTGGAAAAAAAAATACCACCTCACAAACAAAGCTGTATTTAAAAAGAAACGGGAATGACCGTGTGCGGTTTGCCTCTGTCCGAACATTTCATCCGTGGGTGTGAAGCCGTCGTTCATCTTTGTATCCGGGGTGGTCGTCTCTCCTTGGTTATTAGACTGTCCCCTCCCTCGTGGGCTTGTGCTTGGGATCCAATCCTTCTGGCCTGTTATGATTCTGAACGTCTGACTTGGACCACAAGTGAATCTTTCTGGTGACTCGAATAAAAATATAATTTTTACCTGCGGACTTGGTTTCCTCTCTGGCTCTGGCGGCGGCCGGCGGCGGCGTGTGTCTGTCTGTTGGGGGGCATGGGCCTGCCATCCTTTCGGGGAGAGAGACCCGTTGGGGAGCGGTCAGCCTTGAGTGGCCATGTGCCTTGGCACCTACTCCCTTTGTCAAGAGCTCCCCACCCGTCTGCTCCTGTGCTTGGGTGGCACTTCCAGAAACTTCCTGGATTCCCATAGTCTCTTCCTGTCTGGCTTGCCTCACTGGGCACCCATCTCCCCACCAGCCAGTGCACTCACAGGGCGGGTGATGGCTCTAACTCAGCGTGAAACCCCCCGTGTTTGCCCAAGGCCAGGCGCACAGCGGCTCAGCAAATATTTGAATGAAAAAATGAGCTCGGCTCGTGGCCGTTTTAGCTCTGCCGGCACCTCGAAGGCATGTATCCGAGGAGTGAAATGACAGAGACTGGGACATAGGGACTGCAGGGCGGGGGGACAAGGTAAGGGTGAAGCCGTCCATTGGGTGGTCTGACAACCCAACGCCCCATTCATGATGTCTTCCACCTGTGATCGTTAGTTAACACATTTTTTATTTCATCTGATTAGCCACGGGAGAGAATGAACTGCTGTGGTGCCCATCTTATAAGATGGGGTTCTCTGAACCCCAGAAAGACAGTGGTTTGGAGAAGTCACAGCTGGGCTGGAGGTCTCCGGACCCTGGATGTGATGCTCCCAGTCTCCTGCTACCTTGCTAGAGTGGGCTGTCTGCCCAAGCCCTTTGCACGCCTCGTTTCAGCACCTCCTGTGCTGATTTCTGCTCCCGGGCCCTGGGCCTAACGCCGGCCAGCAGGCCTCTGCTCTGTGGGGCTGAGCAGGGGGCACTGGTGGAGAAGGAACCCAGACCCTCCCTCCCTGGCTCGGTGCCACTCGGAGCCTCCCGTCCAGCTGTTTTGTGAAGAGGGCATTTCCTACTCGGGGCTCAGGGTGAAGGGATCCTCTCGCAGGGAAACAGCAGGGTGGGGAGGAAAAGAGCCTTCGAGAACGGAGCCTGCACTGAGCTTCCTAAGGAAGGGGTGGTGATAACCAGGGGAAGGCTGGCCGGTCAGAGGGCTGAGCAGTGTGGCAGTGTCCGGGGCAGCGCGTGGGGTCATTAAAGATAATGCTGACACCTGTTTCTCTGAAGGAGCCGCTGCCTCTGTTCCCCCTGGAAGGGAGTGAGCTGGCAGATCTCGCCTCCTGTGGGCTGGCCCCTGTGTCAGAGAGAGGCAGCCCCTCTCCCCAGGAGCTGCGTCCCCTGAGCAATGAGAGGGGGCAGCCCTTCTGCTGGGGAGGGGATCAGTGTGCCGCCTCCTGGGCACAGGCCAACGGGAGGAGGAGTTTCTAGACCCGCTTCTAGAAGTGGCCTAAGTTCCCGAGACGTAGCATGAGGAGGGGGACACTAATGTTTCACCCCCAGGCCCTTCCAAAGGATTGTTTGGGGGTGGAGCCATGAACACTAGGCCTCAGGGATGTCACAGGAAAGTTTTTAAGTTTATTAATGGAAAATAAGACATAAAAAGGCATTAAGAGCAACACAATACAGTGTGTAACTGAGTACCCACTACCCAGCTGAAAAAAGTAAAACATCCATTTTTCCCTTCCCCTTCAGAAGCAGCCACTTGAATGTGTGTTTCTAGGCACAGGGGTGGCCTGAGAATTCTCTGGGTGTAGCACCATGTGGAACACTTGGAAGAGGATACAAAAGAGAACAAGAATTGTGGGTAATGACCACAGAGAGACAGGCGTGGAGCAGGGGAGAGGCCTCTGGTGCTCACACGGAGAGGGAGTGACCCAAGCAAAATGCCTCAGCCTGAGCCGAGGGGCGTTTCAGCCTGAGAAGGGGGGCCAGTCTGGGGCAGGGGAGCAGTGTGGGCCCCGGAGTGTGCAAGCCTAGCGGTAGTTTGAATCTCGGTCTCTGCCGTTTCCAGGGTCACATTGGGCAAGTTCCTGAGCCTCGTCTATAGAAGACCCTTAGGGAAGTTGAAGTCACACCATCGGTGCCATATCTGGCAGAGTCTAGAAATCCCCTAAGCGTTAGCCCATCCCAGAGATGCCAGCTGAGGCTCACACGAGACTTTCTCCACGTCCCCCCATAACGGGATCTTTACACCTTGCGAATGGCCCACCCAACTCCAACCATTCTTCTGAGATAATTTGCTGGGGGTGTGTGCGGAGAACGGAGAGAAGAAGGCAGGACGATTCATTCCTGAGGGATCTGGCTAGAGATCAGATCTCCTCCTCGGTCCATATCATGCAGGCTCCCCTGAGATACAAAGGGGTGAGATTGGGTTCCTGGGGGGGAAATTGAGCCTCTTGCCTTCTGCTTGGGCTCAATCCAGCAGTTCCTTGGTTACCCACTCCCGGGCTTTCTGATTGGTTGGCTGTGGTGTATGGAGGTGGGGTCAGCTGCGGAGGGAACTGCAGCATCCCTCAGTCTCAGGCCCTGGAAGGGGGAGGGGGAAACGAGGGCTGAGCAGTGGAGGGAGGAGGGAGCCATTTCTCTCCGCCGACCGCGACCTCCGCGCTCACAGCTCACATTTCCCCGCCATCCGGAGGCCCCCTCGGCCGAGGACTCCACCATGCTGGATATTTTCATTCTGATGTTCTTTGCCATCATAGGCCTGGTCATTCTCTCCTACATGATCTATCTGCTCTAGCGCCTGCAGCTGCGGCCGAGCCCGCACCGAACAGCGCAGGGGAGAAGGATGAAGCTGACTGGCCCAGCATCCTGCTTGCGGACGCACCGGTGGATTTGTGCTTCTGGTCATTCTTTCGGGTATTGATTCAAAAACAAAATTAAAAGAGATCTTGTTTTTGTATTCTCCTCCCTCCCCCTCAGATGCATTGATGTAGCGTTTCTCAGACCACTCTGAAAAAATAAGAAATGCCAACTTCTTTCTCTGTGACCTCATTTAAAACATGATTTTAAAAAAAAAAACACTTGATGAAGGATTTCTAGGTAGAATGAGTCGGGCGTGTTGTGCATGATGGGCGGGACTATAATTCTGTAGTTTTCTTTCTTCAAGTTGCTCAAACTCCTCGTTGTCCTTTCTCTTTTCCCCCCAGAACCCCACTCCTCAGTAAACTTCATCTCCTAGCTCCTCCTCCTCCAGGAAGAAGGAGGCACTGGTTCATGCAATTGTGCGAGCCTCCTTGTAAACCACTCTGCTGGCATCTAAGGATGTGTTTTTAACCTCTACTTACCGGAAGAGAGAGCAACTCCTCTTTCTTTGCTCTGTCCCCAGAGACTAAGACCGGGGCTGGGACCTGAGACCTTGGCTGCCATTCCCATCTGAACCCCGTTGTTTCTGGGTTTCCCACAGTTCCTGGTCTCCCGTCCAACCAGAGGCCTCTTCTCAACCTCAGCTGGCCTGCCGCCCCCCAGACCTCTTCCAGAGCCTTCCGGATGTGGTTAACCCCCGTCCAGCGAGGGACTTGGGGAGTTCAGAGTCTGAGGCGCTCGGCGGGACGTCGGGAATTCCTGGGCATGGCTGGCAGGTGTGCGTGCTTTTGCGCTGTCCGTGGAAAAGAGCGCAGACAGCTGAAATGGAGGCTGAAATGATCTCGGAGAACGTCTCAAAAGTCGCTGTGATCGGAGCCTTTCCTGACCTCTTTTCTTCCCCTCACACGAAGGGGTTCCTTTGTCACGGCCGAGACCACATGTGTGTCCCTCGGCCTGGCCACGGTAACCCTGCCTCTCTCGATTGTTCCCGCCGGGGCTGTGCGGTTCCTTTGACTTAGTCTCTAGCCTGAAGGAACTTGTCACTTGAGCTTTTAAGATTTACTTCCCTCACTCCCTCCCCTCACATTTGCGCTCCAGCTTCTCATTTCAAGAGGGAAACAGTTAGTTCGATAGTTCTCATTCTTGGTGCGTGGCTGAGTCATAAATTACTGAAACAAGATGGCTATGCTTGTTATTTGGGAGAAATGTCTCTCTTACTGCAAAGTAAATGCTTTTTTTAAGTTGTCAGATGTTCCTTTAATGGAAAAAAAAACACACCTTTCAACGTATTTTCTGTCCAATTCAGGTTGAAGAAACCATATATTTTGGGGTCCAGAAAAGACGGAAAAAATCCATCATAATTGTTTTATGTTTGAGTTTTTAGCTTAAAAATAAACAAGGTGAGCTCAATAGTTTTTACCCATAACATTGTGTACCATTCCCATGTTTTAAAAAGAAATAAAATTGAGGCATTATAATATATTGCCAATTAAAATTTAAAAAAAAACTTGCATTTTAGAATTCTGGCCAAGGAAAAACACTGTTCCAGAAGCTTTTTGTCTTGGCAACAAATTAGGTGACCTTCAGTAAGTCATGGAACCTTTCAGGGTTTCATTTTATTCTGACAAATGGAAGCAAAGCGAGGGGCTAGAAAATTGTTAATATCCACTTTGAAGTTCTACAATTCTAGGGTGCATTATCTTTGAAAAGGACATCTTTGAGAACAGAAATCGCATGAAAAAACGTTTTATCGTTAACAGTAGTCCACTTTACTGCTCTTCCCAAATGACATTTTATGACGAAAACCCAACTAATTTCAACACTCCTTTGGCACATTGTGAGGGGAAAAAAAAAAAAAGACTATTTTTTACCCCAAACATATCAGTGATACTTTGCTTAAGCCGTTTACATACTACATGATGGTTTGTAACAAAAATAGGTGATCTGACAGATACACCAATGCAAAAGCCTGGCTCTGAACATTCATACATTCAGGGATGATCTTTAGTTATCTGTGGAGTCCTTGTTATGACATTTCCCAATAAAACATTTCTGACTCTTTGGCATAGCTTTGTGTTTGAAACTAACATTTTCTTCAAGAGAGCAGCTCTATGTCCTTACTAGGTCATGAGGGGAAGTGTCAGTATTTTGGAGGGGTCCGAGTAACACAGTTAATTAACGGGTGTAATCTTCATGGTATAGTCCCTAACCAAGCTCGCTCTGAAGTTTTTCCTGAGGTCAAGGCTCTTCGGTCTGTATCCATAGAAAGTTGAAGTGACTCATCCATTCAGTGAAAACAATCTGCCAATTTTCAGCTATACACCAGCGATCTATACCACTGGCACTGGGCACAATGTGAGGACAGAAAGACGATCGTAGTTTCAGCTACTGGTGAAATAATTACATTTTGGAAGGAATTTTATGGCTTTGTGTGCTGCGCCAGCAGGGCCAAGGGTGAACCCGAGTGGGGGCGGCTGAAAGGCTTAGAAAAGACGGACCAGAGGATGGAAGCTGGTTCTCGGTGGGACGCTGTTTCCTGAGAGACAGCGCCGACGCCCACCAGCCCTGTCTCTATTTTATAGCAGATGCCACGAGGCGCCAGGAGGTCATGGACAGGATGTTTACAGCATTCTCGTGAGTTTTGATCCCACTCAGTGACACGCACCTGATCCAGCTTTGTGTACTTGCAGCCTCTATCACGCAGGCCCATGGGGCCACGGGTTCGGACCTCAGGTTCAAGCTGACAACCACAGCTGTTGGCTATAATGCTGGGAGGGAGGGCTCTCCCTCCAGGCTGGGTCTTGCACGTGGCCACGAGAGGACTGTGCCCTCTCTTTAGTCTGAGGCTTGAACCTGTCCAAACGCTGTAGCCGCTCCCCACAACTTTGGGCTTATATCCATCTTATAATAATGCCAGTTTATAGCAGTGTTTTACAGTGTTCATCATTTTGATAATTTTTAAAAATTTCATATTTAAACTTTTTGTATAACACTGGAAAACATTACTTGTTATATAAGATTGTGTTTTTGTTTTTTTAAATATATTTCACTGATCCCTTACAGAGAGGAAGGGAGAAGGATAGAGAGCCAGAAACACCCACGAGAGAGAGACACCTATCAGCTGCCCCCTGCACCTCCCCTACTGAGGATGTGCCCGCAACCAAGGCACATGCCCTCGACCAGAATCGAACCCGGGACCCCCCAGTCCACAGGCCAACCCTCCATCCACTGAGCCAAACCGGCCTCGGCGTGTTTTGTTTTAATCTGTACCCCAGGATATTCTTCCATTGAATTTTTAGAGAGTGGGAAAGACAGAGAGAAATATTGATATGAGACAAACACACATCGATTGGTTGCCTCTCCTGCTTGAGGCCTGACCAGGGCCCAGGCCGGGGAGAAGCCTGCAACCAAGGTACATGCCCTTGATTGGAATCGAACCTGGGACCCTTTGGTCCACAGGCTGATGCTCTATCCACTGAACCAAAACGGCTAGGGCTGTAATATAAGGTTTTGGATAAATTTTACAAATACGTGTCATAGGGTAATCATGTCCTATGAAATGGGGATTATACTAGGCCCACATCAATGCAATAAAAACATCCTATCTAATAAAGAGGGAATGTGCTAATTGACTATCACTCCATCACAAAGATGGCTGTACCCACAGCTGAGGCTAAGTTCCCTTAAGGAGCCTTAACAAGCAATCAGCAGGGACCTGAGACTTGGGGCTTGACAGGGAACTCAGGTCCCACCCCCCATCTGGCAGGATTTGACAGGGGACCTCAGCTGTGCCCGCTGCCCTGGTGTCAGGCTGGGGGACCTCAGGCCACACCCCCTACCCAGCGGGACTTGACCAGGGACCTCAAAGTACGCTTCCTGTCCTGGTGCTGGGCTAGGGGACCTCAGGCTGCTACCCCCACCAGGTAGGGCTTGACAGGGGACTTCAGGCTGTGCCCCTCACCCCAGTACCAGGCCAGGGGACCTGAGGCTATGCCCCCTGCCTGGTAGGGTTTGACAAGGGTGGGACTGGCCAGGTCTGGATCTAGCCCAATGGGGTGGGGGAGCCGGGTCTGGGTTTCACGAGATTTTTGAGGTGTATGTGGGTGGGCAGGGAATTGACTCTGGGCCCTCCTTTTAATGTGCACAAATTTTGTGCACCAGGCCACTAGTCTCTAATTGTAGATTATTTAGAAAAAATTAATGCGGCATAATGCTAAGAATTATTACACTAATACCTGCTTTCTTGAATAAAAATAAGGGATTTATATGGAAAAATGATGTATTTTATTTCAGGAGTAAGGATATATTTTGGGAAATAATTAAATAATGGAAAGATAAATGTTACTAAGCTAGAATCACCTAAGATTCATTGCTCTGAGTATATGGAATCAAAATCCAAACTTTCAGAGTTTGAAGCTTAGCATGACATTAATTTATTAACTTTCAGAAAATGTTTGCTTTTAAAAGGCTTAAAATTAGCATTATTCAAACTTCAAAATCCCTTGAGTATCATTTTAATTTAAATTATTTAAAAATAATGGGAATTTCCCTTAATAGAGTACTAAAGAATAGTTGAAATGAAAAATGATCTTTGTAAATTACATACTTTGCTTTTATCAACCTTCAAATGTTTGTTACAATGGCCTCTTCTAAGTTCTTTTTGCTCTCATCTATTTTAAACAAAAATAAAAGCAAAGTCATATATAAAGGGGGAAACAAAAAGTCATTGACACAACTTTCATTATAGACTCAAACATACTAAGGAAGACATTTAGAAATAGTTAACTTGTATGCTTTAAACATGGTCAGTTCATTATTGACGAAGTCTTCAATTGCCAATTTCTTACCCTTTGCTTTGTTTTGAGCAAATGTTAATAAGGCTTCTTTCTTTTATATAGGTCCCTGGACTCTGCTTGTCCCCCTCCATCAGCTAGCTTCCCCTGGAAATCAGCTGACCACGCAGAACACTTTCCTGTCAGTCCTCACTTGTTAGTCCCCTTGCTTCTCAGCTTCTTAAAAGATTCTGCTTACCTCTGCTTTACCCCACCTTTACCCTATTGAAGAAAAACCTTTTTCTCTTCGATTCTGAGATACTTCCAGATTTCGAAGATCAGAGTGATCTCGCTATTACAATAGCCTTTCCTTATCTGAGTCCTAATTTAGTTTTTGACATTGTATTCAATTATACTTCAATAAAGCTGTTACCATTTTTTGAAAAAAAAAAAGAAATAGTTAACTTTTTGTTCTTAGAAAAACTGCAAGATCTTCATGGGAAATAACAGGTAATACACTACTTAATTACATATTTTGTTTTTTGAAATTAGTATTAAACTGATAATTGTAGCATATCTATTTTAGCAGCAATTGAAATATTAATTGGTTGGGAATTTGGTATCTGAATTAGATAACAGAATAGTATAGAATATTGTTGTAGTTACAGATTATTATACAACTTATGAATTGTTGCTAGTAAATGAAATATTTAATTTATATACTATATTAAGCATAAATATACATATACATAAATATATAGCTAATTAAACATTATTTTATGTTAAGACATTTTATATTTTGATCATGGTAGAGCTTTAACAGCTTAAATAAAAATAAGTTCCTCCATAAGAAATAATTTAAAGGAATTTATACATTCAATGACTTGCATAATGACAAACTCTGGACAACTTAGAAATGTTTGTAATTTTATTTTATTAATATAAATAAATAAATTAAATAAAAATAAATATTAAATTACGTATCAAAGACATTTTACCATAAACACAATACTTTAAAAATAACAATCATACTTTTTAGTTTGTGCACCTTGAAGCAATGATCTTCAAATACCTATAAGCATTTGTTTGTTTTTTAATTTAAAAGGCTTTCAAGGGTTAAACTAAGCTTGTTTTTTTAAAGTCTTTAATTACTTCAAGAGTTTTTTGTAGTTATATTTTCTTTCTTGATAAAAGTATTCTTAGTCCTTTGGCTTTTTTTTTTTTAACCTAGAGAAGACTGTCCAAAACAACTATATTTGAGATCACCTTTCCTAGTCTAATAATGTTTCAATAAACCAAGGAGCTATGTCCACAGCCTGGTTTCTTACAGGAGATTCACAGCTGCCTGCTAGTGGAATTGGTAAAGAAGTTACATTGCTAGCAAGGTATCCAATAACATGAGGCTTTTGTAGCAGCTTTGTATTTTTATCCTTCACAATATTTACTGACATAAAAATTTGTAATCATATAACTCAATACCATTCACTTAAAGAAGTTTACTCAGGTAATAACCACAGGAAGAGATTAATGTTTGTTTTTTGCTGACATAAGATGGTTCCTACATTTGTACCTTCTGCTGGGCACATCACACTTGCTCTAATTTCCAAAGGTGAATAAATTATCATGGCAATAAAATCTTTGTTATTAACAAAACAACTGGAAGCATGAACTAAGTTATCAGAGGATGGGAAAGGTGTGAAATAGGTGCCTATTGTTCATGCCATGGAGAGCAGCCTTGAACTCTTAAATGTCTGAAAGGCTTCCTGGGTACAGTAATTTACTGCAGGGATTGTGAAAACAATAAAGTTGAGGAGTCAGAAGGGCATGAGAAGGAATTATCCAAAAATGTGTTAAGAATAGATTTTTTAGCCTACCTGATAGGGCTCAGGAGTTGAGCATTGACCCAGGAACCAGGTGGTCACCAGTCACATGCCTGGGTTTGCTGGGCTCATCCCCAGTGGGGTGCATGCAGGAGGCAGCTGATTGCTGGTGTTCCTCTCTCATCTATGTTTCTATCTCTCTATCCCTCTCCCTTCCTCTCTCTCTCTCTCTCAAAACAAAATCAATAAAGATATATTAAAAAAAAAGAATAGATGTTTTATGGTTTCATAAGGTACAGAGTATTTATCACAAGAAATAAACTTTAAATTAGTGTCTAAGAAATGTAGCATCATTAGTTTGTTATTAGTACTATTATGGTGTCGTGTGTGTGTGTGTGTGTGTGTGTGTGTGTGTGTGTTTAGAAACAACAGTAAAGTTAAATGTCATGCTGTCATTGAGCTTTTTGAGCTTGCCTTCCAGTGGAAATAAAAATCATCCTGCAAATAGAAGTCAAAGAATTCTGAGGAAATCACTATGAAAAGGAAAAAAAGAGCTAGAAGCCCAAGTTAATCTTCTAATTCAGAAAAAGGTACAGAATAAATGAATGATTTGAATTGCTAGTATTATGTTATTATGACTGCTCTAGAATCAGAAGTGAACAATCTCCTAACATTCTTAGGCTATTCATTTTGCAAATGCTCCTGTTTTGTGACAATATGATTGCATATACCATCACTTAAACATCAATATTAATGATAATACATACATAAATGCTGTCACAGTTTAGGCTCCCACTTTAAAATTTGATATCAGACTTTATTCCTAATGACAGATATATTCAGCAAAAACTGCACTGCTGTCCAGCTGGGCTCGGGCTTCATTCACCCTTTGGAAAGATAACCACCAACTCTAATCGTGTAGACTTACTGCAGCCTGCTTTCTCTGTTACAATAAAATTACTGTCGACCCAAAAAGTAAAAAATCAACAACAACAACAACAAAACACCTGGATTGCTGAATTGAGGAAACTGCAAATTTTGTCTCAAAAGTTATTTTTCTCTCTTAATAATTGAAGAATTTTTCAATTTACTTTTTACTGGTAGCAAGATGATATCATTTATCTATTGTACCCAAGGAATGAATCAGATTTTTTATGTCCCAACTTTCTGGGAATGGTGAGATAATGATCTCACAATTATCAAGAATAATGCAATAATGTGTCTTTCAAATTTTACAGCAGCAGTCATGTCAAGTGTATGATGAGATTCAAAATCCAGGTCAAACCTTTTAAATTAAGCCATTCTTCTTTTGTAAACTTCTGAAAATAACTGCTGTAGAGACTTAGGTAATTCAAGGAACACAAGGAAACTTCACAATGCCAAATTGCTTCTCTAAGAGAATGAAACTTAACATCTATGTAGTAAACTTTAAAATATTCACTATTTATATTAAAATTTTTACTTTCTTTCCTTCATTTTTCTCCCCCCCCAAAAAAATAATCTAATGGAGTATATTCTCAACTTGGAATTACTAATATTTTGATAAGTAAATGGGTTAGATTTTCCAAAGCATGTAAGAGAAAAAGAATGAGAGAGAAAATAAAAAGCTAATTAAAATGGTTTGTACTCTGGTATCCGCCAACTTTTAATCTTCATAATTTAGTGGTGAACTGGAAGGAAGAAAATGAAATTGAGAGGAAGAAAATGAAACTAGGATAAAAACAAGGACTTTTTTTGCATAAATATGTAAATGCTAAACTCTGGAGAAATAATTCCTGCAACTGATGTAATTACAGTTGGACAATCCATCAAAGAAAGGCAGTTAGTTTCTGACCATCCATAAAAGAAGGTTAAGTGCTTATGCTACTGAAATATAGTAAAATCTTATCAAAATTTACATTTTCTCCACAAATTTCACTCTTTCTCAATCTTATTAAATCTCTTACAGAGCCCCACTTGCCAAATACTTGAGAATTTTCCACAATTTCTATCCTACTTCAGGTAATTTCTATATCGTCTAGTTGTTTCTTCCCTTTATCGGCTCAAGAGGTACGTTAAATCAAGGGCTTAGAAAAAGAAAGCCAGTGTCTGAAAAGTCGAGTGGGAAAAGTTGTGTGTTCAACAGAAGTAAAATGATCAAACCCAAGGAGAAGAAAATGGAAAATCCAGGAAAGTTCCAGCATTATTTTAGCCTCATTAGGTGCTATTATTTTCTACTTTAATCATAAAAGTAATGCTAGTCAGACTGAAATAGTCCTGGAGCTTCTTAGAATTCATTTATTTACCTGAGTGAAGAAAAACCCCACTCCTGGGGTGCTTTAACATCCATGCTTCCAGTTTCTTCAAGTTCTACTCTTTAAGACAGAGAGAAAAGCTTGAGGAAGAAGTGCAAATTATTTGTGCATATTGTGCTAGCATCAGAATAGGTACCTTTCTTTCATTTTATGTTTTCCCTTATTTGCAATATTTTACTCTAATCCCCAGGAAATAAAATATGATTTGTATTAAAACACTATATACCCCTCTCTCTTATAGACTTCTTGTATGATTTGTCATATATATATATATATGTATATATATATATATTTGTGTATATGTACATACATATACATACTTATGTATATGTATATACATACACACATACTTCTTTTGATTTTTGATCTGTTAGTTTATACAAAACATGAACAAAATATAATGTTCTTTGTAACTGTATGCCAACAAGGTAGTTTAAAATGTGATTTATATCTGCACATTCCAAAACATCATATTGCAAACCTTCACAAAACTGTAAAACCTTCACAATTCTAGGCTATGTCTATACAATCTAAGCACAGTGAATAGATACATACTAAATTTGGGTCTGCTCAACTATAAAACAAAATTTTCTCTTACTTCAAAGTCCCATACATACAGGCTATCTGGCCCTATACTCTTGGACACTAAATTTTGGTGTTAGGTTTATAAAATCTGGAGAAGCACAGCTTGTTTTCCAGAGAAATCTCAATATATTCTTGGATTTGCCTATAATTTTTATATTAATAGTGATATAAGCAGTTGCCAGTAAAATTCTGTGCAACTTTAGAATTACTTGAGTAATAAAAAGTTCCTGGGTGCTATTTTTTGATTATGGAAAGTAGCCTTTTTCTCATTGTTAGTTCAGTGAGGTAGTCTCTAAATGCACGACTTTCTGAGTATTTAGGTAACGATAGAATTGATGGTTAAATACAGGACCTCCTTATGGAAGTTAGCTTGAGCATGCACAAGATGGAACAAATTCAAAAAGATTCTGTCCTCTTCATCTCGGTCTCCTATATGCCATATACAGAAATGAACAGTGGGATAAAAAAAATGACAGTTAAGTTTTAAATATATGATCTATTTAAAACATAAGATGTCCCAATTTTTTCTAGTTATATGTAACAGAAGACTAGTTATTGAACTTTAATCAGATGTTAACCATTGAGATCATGGAGTTCTATAACAGCACTGAATTAGAAGTCAGAAGAAAAGGATGCTGGTCCATGTTACTTTTAACTTTATGACCGAGGTTAAGTCAGATAATTCTCTAAGCTTTCGTTTTCTCATCTGTAAAATAGGGTTAATTATCATGTTGGCTACCTAATAAAACTGTAATAAATATACATTAAAACTACACAAATACAGGATATTATTATAATGAGTATGACAGTTGATTAGTGAGCAAGTTAAAATTTTTTTGTTGTGCAGAATAGAAATTGGGTCCTTTGAGAGCAGATTCTTTGACTTTGTTTTCCATTAAAACTAATATCACATTTAAAAAGTGACAAAACAAGAAAGTAAATATATCTCATGGAAAAACAAAGTATGTCTATCCCTTCTATTCTTAGTTTAGAAATAAAAGTCTACACAGAATTATCCCTGTCTTAAGTGGAGACTAGAATGCATTTTATTCACACCTGTACATCATCTACATGCATACTCACCAGACATAATTGACTGCAGCATTTCCATTATAATACATGCAAATGCATTTGCCACATTCTGCAGGAAGTTGGTTTTTTCAACTGAGGTACTAAAGACTTTACAGACTTTTTGCATCATTTTAACTGCCCAGTCCATGCAGTATAGTTCTTTCTCACACACCTGATTTAGACATACAAAGCATTATGGAATATCTTCTTTTAAGAAAGCTATAAAATTTGAAAATTGTATTAATTATGATGGTTTATGATTTTACATTATTTATTACACATGGCATTATATTGAGTCTATAAGTGAGAAATATTTTTATATCTAACATTCCTTTGCTTTCAAATGGTATAATTTTAGTGGAAAAAATATAACATTAAAAAACTCTGGTTTGGAGAATCCAAGATGGCGGCATAGGTAAACACCTATACTGCTGCCTCGCACAACAATTTCAAAACTACAACTAAAAGACAGAACGGACCTCATCCAGAACCACAGGAAAGCTGGCTGAGTGGAAGTTCTACAACTAGAGGGAAAGAGAGGGGCTCACGGAGACCCAGAGGAGCTGCAAAAAGCTGAGGTACGGAGACGCGCATGGAGAGAGCGGGTGCCGGAGGACCTGGCTGGCTTTCTCTGGCGGGAGGGAAACGGAGACTCCCAACGGCATTGAACCCCTTCTCTTACGACACTAAACCCCAGATCCACCCGAAACTCATACGGGGGGCGTTTGGACTGTGAAAAGGGAGAAGTGCACGGAAATTTAGGGGAGTTGCAAAGGATCGGAGGTCTGGTCGCGCACGGCACCACGCGGAGGACAGATTGCTGATTGTGCCGCTGGCTTTCGCGAGTGGGCGGGAGACGGACCCTCCCAACTGCGCCACTTCTGAGTCCACTGGGCCCCTGTTTTGGGCGAAACCCTGGGGACCTAGACTCGTGTGGTCCTGGTTCGCAGGGGAGCCGGAAAGGCAGCGGTCGGAGGCGCTGCGGGTGCGCGCGCACAAGGACCGCTCCAGCCATTACCCAGTCACGTGAGACTCAGGGGCCGTGGAGGGCGGGGCGACTGGAAGGCAAGGCGGTCCCTTAAGCCCTGAGACTCCACCTCCCAAGCTCAGCAGAGGCTTCTGCGGCTGAATCCAGCACAGAAGCTTCCCCGGCATAGTGAAAATGCCGAGACAAGGGAAGGGATTACAAGCAAAAGAAATGGAGGAAAAAAAACGACTGGATATAGAGTTCAAAACCACGCTTATAAGGTTTTGCAAGAATATGCTAGAAAAGATGGATAAATTTAGTGAGACCCAAGAGAAGATGATAAATACACTGACTGAAATGAAAACTATTACGCAGAGTACTAACAGCAGACTAGAGAAAGGCAAGGATCAAGTCAAAAATTTGAAATATAAAGAAGCAGAAAACATTCAACTGGAAAAGCAAGAAGAGAAAAGAATCCAAAAATGTGAACATAATGTAAGGAGCCTCTGGGACAGCTTCAAGCGTACCAACATCAGAATTGTGGGGGTGCCAGAAGAAGAGAGAGAGCAAGATACTGAAAACCTGTTTAAAGAAATAATGACTGAAAACTTCCCACATCTGGTAAAAGAAATAGACTTACAAGTCGAGGAAGCACACAGAACCCCAAAGAAAAGGAACCCAAAGAGGACTACACCAAGACACATCATAATTAAAATGCCAAGAGCAAAAGAGAAAGAGAGAATATTAAAAGCAGCAAGAGAAAAACAGTTTATTACCTACAAGGGAGCACCCATACGACTGTCAGCTGATTTCTCAACAGAAACGATGCAGGCCAGACGGGAGTGGCAAGAAATATTCAACGTGATGAACAACAAGAACCTACAACCAAGAATAATCTATCCAGCAAAGCTATCATTCAGAATTGAAGGGCAGATAAAGACCTTCACAGAGAAGAAAAAGCTAAAGGAGTTCATCAACTCCAAACCAGTATTATATGAAATGCTGAAAGGTACCCTTTTAGAAGAGGAAGAAGAAAAAGGTAAAAGACAAAAAATTATGAACAACAAATACACATCTGTCAACAAGTGAATCTAAAAATTAAGTGAATTAAAAATCTGATCAACAGAATAAACTGGTGAATATAATAGAATCAGGAGCACAGAAAGGGAGTAGACTGATAATTCTCAGGAGGACAAAAATCATAAAGCATCAAACAGACTGTGAAATTATAGCAGAAAGATTAAAGTTAGGTGAGGTAAATAAGTGATCAATCAAAGGACTTGTATGCATGCTTATAAACATAACCAATGATCACAGACACTGGGGGGTCGGGGTACGCCTGGGAGGGAGGGGGGGCAATGGGGAGATATGTATAAAAATTAATAAAAATTAATAAAAAAAACAAAAAAAAAACTCTGGTTCAAGATTATCATAGAATATTATATTAAAAAATTTTATACACACACACACACACACACACACACACACACACACACAAACACACACATATAGTTCTCACCCGAGGACATTTTCCATTGATTTTTAGGGAGAGAGAGAGAAACATCGATGTGAGAGGAACACATTGATTGGTTGCATCCTGTATGCCCCAACCAGGGACCAGGCCAGGGAGAAGTCTGCAACCAAGGTATGTGGCCTTGACCAGAATCAAACCCATGACCCTTTGGTCCCAGGCTGAGCCAAACTGGTTAGGGCAATTTATTTTTCAATTACAGTTTACATTTAATATTATTCTGTATTAGTTTCAAATGTACAGCATAGTGGTTAGAAAATCATGTATGTACTCACTGGTCCCAAACATAGTTAGCATATTATTGACAATATGCCCTAAGTTGTAGTCTACATATCTGTGACTATTCTATAACTACCAATTTGTACTTTTTAAAAAATATATATATTTTATTGATTTTTTTACAGAGAGAAAGGGAGAGGGACAGCGTTAGAAACATAGATCAGCTGCCTCCTGCACACCCCCTACTGGGGATGTGCCTGCAACCAAGGTACATACCCTTGACTAGAATCGAACCTGGGATCTTTCAGTGTGCAGGCCGAAGCTCTAGCCACTGAGCCAAACTGGTTTTGGCCAATTTGTACTTCTTATTCCCTTCAATCTTTTTTACCCAGACCAACTGTTAGTCTGTTCTCTGTATCTTATCATAGAATATTATTAATGTAAGAACTAATACTGAAAATATTTGTTATTTTTATGGAAAATAAGACTTCTGCCCATTCACTCATGCAATAGATATTGATTGAGCACATGCTAAGAGGTGGAAATATTATGATAAGCTATAAAGACAGGGCTTCTACTTTGAAGGAATCTAATCATGGTGACAGACAAACAAGAAATTTCAATAGGCAAGAGAACTCTATAATATTATCAACTTTCCATCTTGAAAGTTCTATTAAATATTTATCTCTCTGTTGTTTAAAAGATGAATATTTAAAGGAAAGACTACATGTTAATAGTTAAAATTGAAAAGAAAAAGGTTTATTTACTAACTTCTAAATGGCCATTTTAACACACAACCAAATAATATATAGCATGGAAATAAACTTTATAGTAGTGTCACTAAATAAAGTTAATCTGACAGGAAAGATGTATTGTCTACTTATGTGTAAGGAATGGTACAAGGCACCACGAAAAGCACGTGACATAGTCCTGGATTTCAAAGAATTTGCCATCTATTTTGGGAGATAAATTACCACTCACGTAAAAAGGCTTAAGAACACTATAAGTAAATGAAGATAAAGAGAAGACAACTCTGAGGCAATTTAGGGAAAATTAATGATCAGAGTTGAGATGGTAATCAGGAAAGCTTTCTGGAGAAGGCTTCTTCACCCCAGTAACTTCCTCTCCATTCTGTTTGCTATGGTGTTGTCAAAGTGACCATTTAAAAACTTGAAACTGACCACATCACTCCCCTTCCTAAAACTTGTCAGCAGCTCCCTGTTGGAGGATGTGTTCAAGCTCCACAGAAAGTCCTCCGGGCTCTTCATTACCTAGCTTCTCCCTGTCTGTCTGATCACTCTTCCTCCTATTCCTCTTACTTACATTTTACCCTTCAGAAACATACGGTCGTGTGAATGTAGCCATGCATTCCTTTGCTTTCAAATGGTATAAATTTAGTGGAAAAATAATACTTTAAAAAGCTCTGGTTCAAGATTATCATAGAATATTATATTTAAAAATGTGTGTGTGTGTGTGTGTGTATTGTTAGTCCTCACCTGAGAACATTTTTAGGGAGATTGGAAGAGAGAGACAAGACAGAGAGAAACATTGATGTGAGAGGAATACATTGGTTGCCTCCTCTTTCTCTCTCTTTTGGAGAGAATATGTTTAATTATTAAAATAAACATTTATATTGAAATTACAGTTAATTTAGTAGCTTTATTCACATTTTTAAAAGAGCCACAGAGGTTTCATTCATGTTTTAAGCAGTTGAGTTGATAATGACCCTGTCCATTTCACAGGAAATGAATTACATTCAATTATTCCTCACAACAGCCAACTTGAGGATTACTCCATTGCTTTTGAAGCATTGGTTGAGCTAGGCATCTGTGATGGTAGCCAGATAAGTAATTTACTCTCTCTGTCTTGTGAACTTGTATTCATTTTTTAAAATAAATTTGGCTTGAGAAAGCCCTCACTATGCTCTACTCTCACCTATATCGGCTCCTCTTTGCTAGCTCTGATTGTATCTTTGTGCATATATAGTTTTGCACTTATCTCATTGAATTTATTTATATACTAGAGGCCTGGTGCACAAAATTCATGCATAGGGGAGGAAGGGGTCCCCTCAGCCCAGCCTGCACCCTCTCCAACCCAGGAGCCCTTGGGGATATCCAATTGCCGGTTTAGGCCCAAACCAGCAGTCGGACATCCCTCTCACAATCCTGGACTGTGGCTCCTAATCGTTTACCTGCCTGCCTGCTTAGTCACCCCTTACTTTCCTCCCTGCCAGCCTAATTACCCCCAACTGCCCCCCTGCTGTCCTGGTTGCCCCCAACTGCACCCCACCTGCTAGCCTGGTTGCTTCTTACTATCCCCCCTGCTGGTCTGGTAGATCCCAGCTACCCCCCCTGCCTCGCTGCCAGCCTGGTCATCCCTCACGGCCCCCCTACTGGCCTGGTTACCCAGGCAGCTTGCTTGTTCAGCTACCCCCCCCCCCTGCCCGTCATCCCTCACTAATCCCCCTGCTGGCCTGGTTGTAGGCAGCCATTTTTGTGAGGGTGTGACTGTCAATTTGCATATTACCTCTTTATTATATAGGATACTGTAATATCATTTAAAACACTATAAGCAGCTTTCTGACAGAGAACTGTTTTACGAATTTCCAGTCCTGATTCTCACACAATGTATGGCCTGTAGTAAAGATTCAATTTTTGTTAAATGAATATTAAATACATTTTTAAATGTTTTGAAAAACATTTTAATTATAGAAAGTAGAGAGAATAATATGAGTTCCGTGTATTTACTTCCTAGCTTTCCAATTTTGTTTCATCTTTTTTAAAATGTATTTTATTGATTTTTTACAGAGAAGAAGGGAGAGAGATAGTTAGAAACATTGATGAGAGGGAGACATCGATCAGCTGCCTCTTGTACGCCCCCTACTGGGGATGTGCCCGCAACCAAGGTACATGCCCTTGACTGGAATTGAACCTGGGACCTTTCAGTCCACAGACCAATGCTCTATCCACTGAGCCAAACCAGTTTTGGCCAATTTTGTTTCATCTTTATCTCCATTCACTACCATATCCTCTCCCTGCTGCTCATTGATTATTCTGAAGCAAATCAAATACAGTACTTTATTTTTTATTTTTTTAAATTTAATTTTATTGATTTCAGAGAAGAATGGCGAGGGAGATAGAGAAACATCAATGATGAGAGAGAATTATGTATCAGCTGCCTCCTGCACTCCACCTACCAGGGATCAAGCCACAACTGAGGCATGTGCTATGCCCAGGAATCAAACCCAGGACCACTCGTCCACAGGCCGATGCTCTATCCACTGAGCATACCAGCCAGGGCAAATACTTTATTTTTTAATAGAATTTTTAAAAAAAGACTATAACTTGGCAGAGCTTTATGATGACAATCTAGACATGACTTGGGGAAAGGTTAATAAGAGAATAATTCCAAATATGATAGCTTATTACTATTACTATTTATTTATTTTTGTTAATCCTCACCCAAGGATATTTTTCCATTGATTTTTTTTTTTTTTAGAGAGAGAGTGGAAAGGAGAGAGGGAAGAGAAGGAGGAAGAGAGAGAGAGAGAGACAGACAGAGAGAATGAGATATATGAGAGAGATATGTACATCAATCCAATCGGTTGACTCTAGCTCTTACCCTGACTGGGGGCCTGGGATTAACCTGAAATCCAGGTACTTGCCCTTGATGGGGGGAATGGAACCTGAGACCCGAGCCTTTGGTACACAGGACGATGCTCTACCACTGAGCCACACTGGCCAGGGCTATTACATATATTTTAAAATTTTGTAAGTATATATTATCAGATATATACTTATATACTTATTCTTTTAAAATATTTTGTACATATTTCAGTTTCTTCAGGGCAGCTTCCTGGCAGGTCAACTTATATTAAACAACTTGTTAGAGAAAACTTATTTTTTACTTACCAAAGCCAAAAAGACTATCAGTCTTGCCAGTTCAGCGGTCCGTCCATTCACAGCTTTACTAGCCATGAAAGTGAAACAGATGTCATTCCCACTTAGGATTAGGAGACGTGCATTATTTTCTAGAAGCCACTCACGAGGAACCACTTTTATTAGAGGAAGAACAGTTACTTAATGAGAAATTGCACAACTGCTATAGTAAACATCATTAATTACATGCAATATTACATCACTTCATTGGAAATATAATTATTGCCCAGGGAAAGCTCAGAAAAAAATGCTTTAGTTTTTTAATTACAGCATTTAACTGGAGACAGAGATTACTGCCATGCCATGGCAGCTCTCATACATGTACTAGTAATATGTCAAAGCATTTTTCCTGCAGATAGACCAACAAGCACGGTAGACTAATCCTGTGAAAGGAAAGAAATCTTGAAAACTTCAGAATCCAAATTATGAATAAATGGGAAAAATTGTTTCACTTCTGCCATATCATTAAGAGGAGGTTTCTTCTTACACAAACAAGGAAGGTGTTTTTGAGAAGTTGCAAATGGGAATAATTAAATTATGAAGCTTTCAAATAATAATGGTAACAAAAATATAGCTATAATATTCACAACTGAAGAAAAGTTGATTATATCCAGTCTCTTCAAACAATGCCTAATTCTTTAAATATTTTAAAGCATTTAATGATAGGCAAATCATTTGTTACCTGTAGAATTACCATTATAATTTTATAACTGTATTATAATAATAAATTTGTTACTCTGTGTGATAAATATGTTCTTTTACCTGATAGTTCATCTATAAGACTGATAACATCATCTGCTGTCCACTCTTTGATGCCTGTGTCATATAGTAATTTAATGGCATCAGCCAGACCTTTCAGACTAGATTCATCTGTAGGTTCTTCTATCATTTTCTGCCAAACCACTTGTCCTAAATGATAATTGAAACAAAAATTAGGTTATGACAGAATAGTTGACTTTGTGATAAAGACTTCATGGATTATTTAAAAAGGAAATTGGATTGCATAATAGAATTCATCACTTATATGTGCTACTTTCATAATAAAAGTCAATTTTAATAAAAGTATAAATTTGAATGTCTCTGACTGATGCGATAAAGCACAGCCATAATAGCTAAATGAGGTAAAGAAAAGGTAGCTTCACCAAGCAGAACAGTGCTTTTAGTTAAAAGATAATGCTACTCTGGTAACAAAAATTGGAATAGACAATTAATGTAATTTTACTGAAATAAAATAAAATCTGAAAAAGAGAACATGCTATATTTGAGGATCTCCCAAACATTTATATCAAAATAGAGTAATCCAGTTGATTTTTTATTATTTACCTATGACCAATTTTCTTTGTGAATCATGCAACAAAATTTAATTATAGATTGGCTTCTTGCTGCTATTCAACGTACTTTAAACTAGTTACCTCCTGATATAAGGCAATGTGAACTAAAGAACTGCATGCTAATTTTAATATTAATCTAAATTTAATTAGAAATGCAAAAAATAAAAATAAAAAATCATATGCACCCAAAATTAAGTAAAACATCAATACCAATTTATTGCTTTGATTTACTGGCACTTATTCCGCTCCAGCAACAAACATAATCTTGAATTAAGATAATGTTTAAACATGAAAAGCAGCTATTTTAGGTAAACCAGAGATGATAGGAATATATTTGGTAATGGCCTGCAGGGAACAATTTCTGTCTTGAAGCTTAGGTTATGTACAAGTTAATGTAGTATAAATCCATGAAATCATGAGACATTTTAGTCATTAGGAATGATGAAACTAGCAGGTACAAAAAGATATACTTCCTAAAGTAAAAGTAATTAACCATACTAGAGGCCCGGTGCACGAAACTCATGCATGGGGTGGGTGTCCTTCAGCCCAGCCTGCGCCCTCTCCAATCTGGGACCCCTTGAGGGATGTCTAACTGCCCGTTTACCTGGATTGGGCCTAAACAGGCAGTCGGACATCTCTCTCACAATCCAGGACTGCTGACTCCTAACTTCTCACCTGCCTCCCTTCCTGATTGCCCCTAACTGCTTCTGCCTGCCAGCCTGATCACCCCCTAACCATTCCCCTGCCAGCCTGATTGATGCCTAACTGCTCCCCTGTCAGAATGTTTGCCTCTAACTGCCCTCCCCTGTGGGCCTGATCACTCCTAACTGCCCTTCCTTGCAGGCCTGATCCCTACCAACTGCCCTACCCTGCCAGCCTGATTTCCCACAACTGCCCTCCCCTGCCAGCCTGGTCCCTGCCAACTGCCCTCTCCTGCTGGCCATCTTGTGGTGGCCATCTTGCGTCCACATGGGGGCAGGATCTTTTGACCACATGGGAGCAGTCATCTTGTGTGTTGAAGTGATGGTCAATCTGTATATTACTCTTTGATTGGATAGGCTAGAGGCCTGGTGCATGGGTGGGAGCCAGCTGGTTTGCCCTGAAGGGTGTCCTGGATAAGGGTGGGTGTTCCCTTGGGGTTTGGGGTGGCCTGGGCGAGGGGCCTGTGGTGGTTTGCAGGCCAGCCACACCCCCCAGTAACCCAAGTGGAGGCCCTGGTATCTGGGATTTATTTATCTTCTACAATTGAAACTTTGTAGCCTGGAGCAGAGCCAAGCCTTCTGTTAGAACAGCCATTGAAACTTTGTTGCCTTAAGTAGAGGCCTGGGCCAGCCAGGGTGTGTGGAAAGCTTGGCTTCCTCCATCGCCAGGGGCAACCCAAAACTCCTTCCTCTCTCTGTGGCTGTAGCCATCTCGGTTGGATTAATTTGCATGCTCACTCTGATTGGCTGGTGGGTGTGGTTGGTGGGTGTAGCAGGGGTGCAGTCAATTCGCATATTACTCTTTTATTAGATAGTATATTGTTAAAAAAATAGATGCTCACCATCTTGAGGAGATATTGGTCCAAAGATGATATATAATAATCTTGCCTGATTTACCATTGGCCATGGTTTTAATATACGTGTCAACCAAAAGGCAGAATCACTTCTATGTGTCCAGTGATCAAACAGGACATTCCTACAGAACAGTCTGATTCTTAACTCCAGTTTTCGGGAATTTCCTATGAACACAAAAGACTTGTAAATCATTCTTCCTAGAAAGGTTGATGTGCATAATAAGTAAGTCAAATTTATTATTATACAATTGTTAATATGCTAAAAGCATTAATTCACTTTCCTCTGTAAAATTTCTAGATTAAGAAATTGTTTTTTAAAAACTTTGAGATATGATTTACATAGCATACAATTTGCCCATTTAAAGTGTACAATTCAATGGTTTTTAATATATTCACAAATATGTGCAGCTATCACCAAATGAATTTTAGAATATTTGAGCATCTCAAAAAAGAAATTCTGCTTGTTTAGTTATCACTCTCAGCCCCAAGCAACAAATAACTTATTATTTGTATCTATAAATTTTCCTAT
>JAAGEH010000016.1:1487441-1608860 GCA_011751065.1 Lasiurus cinereus | reverse complement strand
CCCCAAGCAACAAATAACTTATTATTTGTATCTATAAATTTTCCTATTCTGAGATTTCATATGAATGAAGTTATATAGTATGTGGTCTTTTGTGACTAGATCCTTTCACTTAGAATAATGGTTTGAAGGTTCATTCATGTTATGGCATGTATCCAGCTTAAGTATTAAAATATTATTAATACAGTTGAAGTGCTCTGAGTACTTCTCTTTTTCTAATCACATGCCACTTGAGCCTCACTATCCAATTCAGTACTTATCATTCTCTTATATTTCTTTGTTGTTTTACCATAAACAAATACCACAATTTATTTTTAAATATCTTTTTAAAAAATATATATTTTATTGATTTTTTACAGAGAGGAAGGGAGAGGGATAGAAAGTCAGAAACATCGATGAGAGAGAGACATCGATCAGCCGCCTCCTGCACCCCCCCACTGGAGATGTGCCCGCAAGCAAGGTACATGCCCCCGACCGGAATCGAACCTGGGACCCTTCAGTCTGCAGGCCGATGCTCTATCCATTGAGCCAAACTGGTCTCGGCTTTAAATATCTTTTTGAACTGTGCTTTTTTTTTTCTATTTTAACTTCTGTATGTTATTTCTGAATTTTGATTCTTTACCTGGTTTGCTGAAGACAATGGTCTGCATTTTGCGGGAGAGATCAGTCAGCTCACATAAAAAGTTGAAAACACGATGGCACTCGAGTTCATCCCAACCTGCTGTTAAGGTCTGAGGATAATAAAATAAATGAAACATTGCAGATGTTTAGAACTCAAATCAAAACATAAGTCACTATTGCCTTATGAGCACATAACTGTCATAGCATATGACCCAGTTGATGTGTAATTTTTATCCACTATGGAACTATTGATATTAATAAGACATTTTACATAAAATATAGGAATGCTCCAAATCCAGTTTCTTTTTCATTGTAAAGGGAGTATGTTTTCAGAAAAATTCTAAATGATACTGAATCTTGAACTCTGACAGTATGAGGAAAATAACAAAGGCACAAACCCTCGAACTCAGCTTTAGACATCTGACTATAAGCATACTGTGGCTTAGTTTTAGACTACAGTAGAAGCCTTTGACCCCCTCTAGCTATCATTTATGATATTGCTTACAAAAGATAATGATTTCATCTTAATGTGACAATTATGAGCATTTATGACATTTGGATGTGAACAAGCAAAAAAATTTTATTAGGGCAAAATTTAATAATTATTTTTGAGCAAATCCAAATGTATAAACATCTATGGAAAGGAAATTCAAGTGGTATATCACTATACAATTGACCCTTGAACAACACAGGCTTATAATACACAGGTCCACCTTAATGCATATTTTTTTCAGCAAATGCCTGTAGTGTTTTCAATGTGAGGTTGGGAGTACACAGGTATGGAGAACTGACTGAATGCATCGATCTATGTCATTTTATATAGAGGACTTGAACATTCATGGCTTTTGGTATCTGTGTAGAGTCCTGGAACCAATCCTGTTAGAATACCAAGAGACAACTTAAATTTGGGGGGAATTAAAAGTTATATACAGATTTTCAACTGCGTGTAAGTTTTCAACTGTGTGCACCTAATGCCTGTGTTGTTCAAGGGTCAAGTGTAATTAGATTTTGAAGATTTCTTAAAATAGTTGACCTGGATTTCAGTAGTATATAAATTAATCTATTATCTCTGGAAGGACATACAAGAAACTGCTAACATTGGATAATTCTATTAAAGGGCACTCAGTGGACAAGGGACAGGTCTTGGAGGGAGACTTACTTTTTACTTTATACCCTTTTATTTTATAAGTCTATACTAGACTTACTTTTCACTTTATACCTTTTTATTTTATACTGGTGCACAAAATTCGTCCACTTGGAGTGGGGGTCCCTCCGCCCAGCCTGTGCCCTCTCATAGTGCAGGAGCCCTCAGGGGATGTCCAACTGCCACAGAGGTGGGAGAGGCTCCTGCCACCGCTGCTGTGCTTGCCAGCCGTGAGCCTGGCTTCTGGTTGAGCAGTACTCCCCGTGTGAGCGTATGACCACCAGGGGCAGCTCCTACGTCAAGTGTCTGCCCCCTGGTGGTCCGTGTGTATTATAGCAACCGGTTGTTCCGCCATTCAGTCGATTTACATATTAGCCTTTTATTATATAGGATAAATAAATGTGCTCACATTACCTGCCCTCTAAAAGAAGAAAGAAAAAATATCTATCTTGAAAGAAGGCTAGTAGAAGGGCCTACCCTGGGATCAGAAGGTGGCTGTCAAGCTGGGACATAAGCAAGATTGTTGTAAGACTTTGGTGAACCTTATAAGGTTATTGTAAGTTTTAAAAGTTGGTACATGTAAATTGCTTAGAATCATATATTATTCATAATAATGCATTATTAATATTGAATAACATTACATTATGTTATTGTCTTTTTTCTTTACAATAAAAGTTTAATCAGACCCAGGCACTGTGGCTCAGCAGTTGAGTGTCAACAAAATATTCTTAAAATCATACAACTGATTTTTACTTTTTTCCTAGCTCTACTGAGATATTACTGACATGTAAATTGAAGGCATACAATGTAGTAATTTTACATATGTACATATCACAAAATGGTTACCACAAGAAAGTTAGTTATATCTATCACCTCCTTAGTCACAATTTTTTCATACATTTTATTTCTAAAATCACATCTCAAATAACTAGCCCAAGACTTAAAACTCATTGCACACACATACATACACACAACTTACACTATTTCTAGTCTTTACAACGGTGGCTAGAAATGTTGAGAATATTGGTATAGAAACCCAAGAAGAAAATTTAAGGTGGCAAACATTACTAGACTAACATGTCAAATTTTTATGATTTTATTTTGTTCTTTTTTTTTTAGTTTTTTTAATATACTTTTATTGATTTCGGAGAGGAAGAGAGGGGAAAGAGAAACATCAATGACGAGAGAGAATCATTGGGGGGCTACCTCCTGTACCCCTCTACTGGTGATCCCTTGACTGGAATCAAACCTGGGACCCTTCAGTCCATAGGCCGATGCTCTATCCATTGAGCCAAACCAGCTAGGGTTATTTTGTTCTTTTTTTCTATTATTATTATTACCTTTTTTTCTCATGGAACAATGGATTACATGCTCTACTTGTCAACAGTTCAAAAACATTCATTTTCTTCTTTCATTTTTTTTTAAAGTACCTGTAAAAGCATGCCATAACATGATAATCCTAAACACTGCATAGGAGCTGCACAGCCATTGAATTTAAAACAGGGAACCTGTAAAGAGAACAACTATTCATTCCTTCTTTTCAGTGGAACTGTACAATGATTTGACAGTCAAATTTAATGGAAATGTAAACGTTTTTCAGTATTAACGGAAAAGAACTAAAACATTAACATTGATTAGCATTGTTATATAGGTGGGAATTATGAAAGAAATATAAAACAAAGGCTGCCTTCAAGGAGCTCACAATTTATTTGGGAGAATAAGATATACACGTGTGAAGTTTACTTTGATGATTTAAGGTTAGAATATGTATAAATGGCAAAATAACCAAAAGAGTACTATGTCAGTTGTTATGAAAGCAGGGAAATGATAAATTTGGGAATGATCAAAAAACTTATGAAGGATGTGAAACAAGCAATGTCTCAAAGTAGGATTCAGACCTAACAAATGGAAGAGATTGGTGAGGGAAACAATAAGGGCAAAATTGTGTAGAGGTAGGAATAAAAAAAATTTATTTGGAAATAAAAATATGATAAACTTAACTAGACTCAAAGTAATAGGAAGTACAGTTGCATGTCAGGGAGAACCTTAAATACCAACTATGGACTTTGGACCTTATCTTGCTGAAATTGCGTAGCTACTAAAAGATTTTTAAGCAAGAAAATTAACTTGATGAAAGTGATGCTTTAGGAAGAATAACCTTGATTCATTTTCTTGGAAATTGAAGGAATGGATGGTAGAAAGGTTATCTGGGAAGCTGCTATTATAATATAGACCTGATTTCAATGCAAATATTGACATGAAAAAAGCTACTGCATGAGAAATAGTTTGCATACTACTGAGTATAGAACTGAGCCATCAGTGTTTGTATGTATGTTTGGGTTTGAATAATAAAACTCATTTTCTTACACAGAGATTATAATACATTGATACACATTTCCAAGTCATAAGTTATCATAAAAGGGTTATTTTATATGTTAAAATACTTTCCTATGTTTTTGTATATTTTAACATTCAGAAATTATTTCATTTTAATAAAATATCTAAATCACCAGTTTAAAACATCCTCATGATTCCAATGTGGGAATAAAAATACTTTTATATTCTGATAAATCTAATAACCTTAAGTGATGTATTTAGTTATATAAAAATTATTTTACTATAAGTAAAATATTACTATAATATATTTTGATGTTTTATAATCTTTGAGTACTTGGTAAAGTATTAGATTATCATCAATTAATTTTTTGGTACTAATTCATAAAGTTTTACTAATTAAGAATAGAACTTAAATGCAGAGAAGACAATAAAATGTCTTTTCTGAAAATTAAGATTATGAACTAATTCAGAAGTATAATCTTACTTCTACGAGTATCTTGTGAATGTACTTTAGTCTCTCCTTTGTGGGTAGCAGCAAGGTACATCTTTTAAACAGTAAGCCTGAGAAAGTAAAACAAACAAAATATATGAAAAAACAGTGAGAACAATTTTAAAAATCTAAAAAGTGCAATCAATTAAAATATCTCTATAACGTACTCCATAATGTTTCCTGAAAGTTTAGTATACCATAGTGAACTGTGAGCTGACAGATTTTTTTAAAGAGCAAGTTTGGGAGGAAAGGTATAAAACATTTAAATGTTGAACACCAAATGACTCTGATATCTATCTACGAGGCAATGACATAAAATCTTATAAAATATTATGAAATTGATACTAGAGGACAGATATGGAAATGTTTAAAATTATTTAGATTTTAAAAGATACAAGACAAAAAATACACTAGGAAACTTTATATTGTCTTTATTCCAGAGAAAACATATTACAATATCTCTTAAAATCAACCTCATGTCCACAAAAGAAAATGTTTTGAATTGCAAAACATGGAAAAATGGGAAAAGAGACTTTGTATTCCTTTTGGAAAAAACAAAGTCATAAGTCCTTAAAATTTCAGAGGGTTGAAATCATTTTTGCTCACAGAAAATATCCAGTTTGGATAAAATATCTATTTCTTCCTTCAAAGATATCCTTTTATGGTGTTTGCATGTTAAGAATGTATAGAATTTTGTGTTCAGATATTTTAGTGAAAAAAAGCTCTTCGATTTCCCAGAGAGGTCTGTAACTTCAATTACAGTGACAGGAAGTGAATGATTTGTTTCCTCGAACTTAAGTGGTCTGTTTTCCTAAAATGGCAATACATTGCTAACATTCCTATGAGGGCAAATATCCTCAAATTAAAAATAAAATATATGGAAGGAAAATATACACTTGAATTCATGGCTCTCTTAAGTTTTTACTTTTCTGCATTTACTTTTTTTTTTAACATAATTACTACTTTATATAATCTGCAGACTATATGAGAATATAATTTATTTTTAGAAGTTACTATGTTTGGATAACACATGACCAGAATTGAGTCTTAAACATAAACCCTCCCTATTTTTGTACATAAAAAGACATTTTTAGTGTTTGTTTTTTAGGCTGAGTTCTTTTCCTTTCATGTTTTGGCATTCAGTCCCATGGTATATCATAGCTAGGGAATTGCAAGCTATAATTAATGTTGGTTGCCTTTTCTAATGTAAAACTCCTATTTTTAAGGGTTGCAGTTCACCATATAAACCAATACAGGCTGACATTTAAACACACACACACACACACACACACACACACACACAAGTGCTCTGCTATAGCCTTTGGAGACCAACTTCTTTGATTTTTTCCCACTAAAGTAGTCAGATGTAATGTTCTTTCCCCACTGGCCATCTGCTCTGTTTTATATGAAGAAGCAAATTAAAATTTATAATATTCAAAGAGCAGGATTCTGAAAATGTTACATTAATGTCTGAAAATAAGAACAGATCAGATAGAAATAGCAACATGAGAAAATGGTAAGTACATCAAACATTTACCTAAAAAATTAGTCAGAAGCCAGATATCTGCATCAAAATTAAATATAAGGTTACAATCATTACATGACTAAAACTTTTAAAATTTTAGCTATTAAGATCAATACACACCTGTATTTTTAAAAAATATACTTTTATTGATTTCAAAGAGGAAGGGAGAGGGGAGAGAGAGAGAAACATCAATGATGAAAGAGAATCATTGATCGGCTGCCTCTTGCACATCCTCTACTGGGGATCCAGTCCACAACCCACACATGTGGCCTTGACTAGAATCAAACCCAGGACCCTTCTGTCCATAGGCTGACATTCTATACACTGAGACAAACCAGCTAGGGCACACATTTGTATTTTTAAAAAAACATATATATTTCTTTATTGATTTCAGAGAGGAAGGGAGGAGAGAGAGAGAGAGATAGAAACATCAATGATGAGAGAGAATCATTGACTGTCTGCCTCTTGCACGCCCTGGGGATCGAGCCCACAACCCAAGCATGTACCCTTGGCCGGAATTGAACTGGGATCTTTCACCTCCGCAGGCTGACACTCTATCCACTGAGTCAAGCTGGCTAGGGCACACATTTGTATTTTTAACTGACTTATCCATATAATTGTCTTAATGCTTCTTTTGTTTGTTTAAGCAATTGAGCCTTGGTCAGGGAAAAAACTTTTTTTCAGATCAAAACCAAGAATAAGCTCATTACCTAACCAAGTACCACTTTCTCTGCAACTAATGATGCTTGAAAAAATATATTTACAATAACAAGTAGCAAAAAGTAACTACATATTCTGTTACACACTTTACTAAGCCTAATCATAAAAACTAAAGCCAATAACCCTATAATCAAATTATATACCTTTCATTTAGTCTTGTTAAATACCCCTGTCAAATACAGTTTTATGTATTTACACATCTATATAGTCTTATTTTATTATCTTACAGCTAGACATCTTAGGGCTACTAAAACATAATATTCATTAACTCACCTGTACACCCTTACTTAAATCTTAAGATCACTTTGATATTTGGTTTTATTGCCATACTTTGGTTAATTATACAGTGATTTCATAATTAAATTGTTGTCATTAATTAAATAAAAATACAGAATTTTATTTTAGCACTCTTAGGAAAAATAAAATCAATAAATGGAGTGAAAGACAAATGACTACAAATCAAGGGGAAAAGAATTATATAAATTTTCTTTGATAATATTAATTTAATCATAACATAATGACTTATTAGTAAACTGTACAATGCTTAAAAAAAAAGAAAGCCATTGTTTCTGATAAAAGAATAAAAGAGTAAGTGATCTTCCACAATAAAGTGCTTAAATTTCTTTTCTATTTTAAGGACCAGATTATGCTTGAAAGGGAAAAGAGATATAAAGACAAAACTCATTAGGATTATGGTTGAAAGGGAACAGAGGTATAAAGATGAAACTCATTAGATCCACAGGAAATAAAATATACATCAACTTCCTAAACTGGTAAGCCACCTAGAAAAAAGGCATAGGTGACATTGTATCCACATGAAATCACAAGGGCTGACACTTCCGATTAAAGTGCATTCTCTTATCTTTAAAGGTAAGTGGAAGGGACTGCTGTTAAGGGAAAGTCCTCGCATTGAAGAGTAAAAGCATCGTAGAAATAGGCACATATTGGGAAATACTCCATTTTCCATGAGTCTCACAGAAATGTACAATAAAATCCCACTAAGTATAGTTCTTCACTTGTTAACGATTCTTATTACACAAATTACCTAGAGATCTGTAGTGTTCCAATACAGCAGAGTCTCGTCTCCTGCCAGGCAGCTCAAGGTTATGAAAGTCCTGGAGTAAAAGTCTTTTGCTTCCTGATGAGGTTGAGATATAATTAATAATGTGCTGGCTGACTGTTTTGGACACCATGCTTAGCATGCTGATATCCTTCACTACCAAAGGAAAAATATATACATAGATATGAATGCCTCAAATACAAGCACATCTCTGCTAGTACAGTGTAATAATTGATACGTTGGCTCATTAATAATAATATTAAGTCATAGTAAAAATAAAGAGGAAAAGTTTTGAGTATTGTACTTTCTCATTGTATCTCTTACCGAACAATGATGAAACTTTGGAAAATAAACTTAATGTGAATACTATTAATTCTAGCAGGGCCGAAGAGGACAAACTAGTTCTCAGGGGAAAAAATATATATAGTCCCCAAACCTCACCTGATAAATATCTTAAAATTATTTGGAATATTTCCAATGGCAAGGCTCTAAATTTCCCAAGTGCTGATAAGGGCTGAGAATCTGAGTCCAGGGTGCTGGAAACGTGGCTGGCTCGGCGACTACTGCGTCTGTATTTCTGGTTGGGAATCAAAGTGAAACTGGTGTTCACTCTAGATGCCATCCTTTGTCTTCTCTTGTGCACTTCTCCTGGTTAGGAAAAAACGAAGCACAAGAGACAAAGAAGAAAGGGCATTATAGGGATGAAGAGCTGTTTTTTTTTTTTAAATGGAGAGGTTGATATTTTGATGGGAAATAGGGGTCTCTCTCTATATTTACAAAACTTTTTAATATGGTGTCCAACTTATGGAGTTTCCCACAAACACTCATTCCAGCCTGATATGAAACATTTAAAAATCTCTCTCTCAGCAAAAGATTCTAGATAAAGCGTTTTAGTAGAAAATGAGACTATATTTGGGTGAAATATAGGCTAATAGGCAAAAAGCTTTTAAAAAGGAAGACTTAACCCAAAAGAAACCGATATCACACACGCAACACGTTCCATTTCTGTCGGTTATGTTGTTGCTTTTATAATCTTTACATTAAAAAAAAATCGAAATGTTGATGGAGCTTTAAATGTTGGGAGGTCATGTTTGTCTCTGTCTTGACCACTGAGCACTGGACGTCTTTTGTTAGAAAGAATTAAAACAAAGAGATAAAAAAAAAAATAGAGACAAAGCTCAGAGCCTCCAAAGCTTTCCTGGCTCCCAGAGACCCAGCAGCCCGCCCGGCCGGGAGCCAGAGCCGCTGTGCAAACAAACAAACCAACAAGCCGCGAGGTGCAAGTCTGGGGTGAAATTAACAACGAATGAATGAATGATCCACGTCCCCTCCGTTTCACTCTTGGTTAATTTGTTACCGATCAGTCTCGGGCCTAGGCCCCCCGGTTTCCAAAGGAGCACGCCTTCAGGGGGAACGAAACTCACGGACACTCACTCACATTAAACACTAAACACTAAACACTAAACACTAAACACTAAACAATCCCCGAACAGCCAGCGAGCAGCCACCCAGGGGCCCTGTCACTCCCGCTCCCATCCGTCCTCCCCGGGCAGAGGCGGCGCCCCCAGCGCGGGCCCGGGCCCACGTGCCTCCTGACCCGCAGGACTCCCCACCCCCACCCCCACCCGCGGGGGCACGGGTGCCTCCCAGAAGGTGACGGACCCGCCGCGGAGCAGTTACGCCTGCGGACACGTGACCCAGCAGCCGGGCGCGGCGCCGGCCGGGAGCCTGCGAGGCCGGAGCGCGCGGCGTCCGCGCAGCCCGACGACCGGACGGGAAGCTCCGAAACCAGCCCGAGCTCCCGCCGGGGCGCCCCGGGCTGGTCCCCCGCGCGGCCCCACCGCGTCACACGGACTCGACTTGCCTCCCCAACGCGTTGGTGTATATCACCCCGGACCCTCACATTATAGATACTATTTCTTTATGACCAAAATAAATTAAATACATAAACAAGCAAATAAATAAGTAAATACTGTAAATAAATAAATAAATAAATACTGTAAATAAATAGATAAATAAATAAATAAATAAGTAAATAAATAAATAAATAAATAAGTAAATAAATGGAGGGGAAGGGGGTGGGGTGGGAGGTGGGGATTTCTACTTTGTAATCTTTGAAAAGTGGGATCGGAACTGTCCCCTCTCTCCGCGCCAGGACAGGCACTTCCCCCCACAGGAAGGTCCTTCCACCAAGTGGGAGGTCCATTTGTCCCATCCACCAGGCGGTGGTGGGGTTTTTATTGCTGGTTTTCCCCCTCACAGGCGGCATTTTAAAGCGTCCTCTCTGGTGACCGCCCGGGACCTGGCCCGGAGGCGCCGCCCCGCGGGGCGGGAGGCGGGGCCCGGGCGGGCGGCGGCGGGCGCGTCGCGGGTGAGGAGCCGCTGCCCGCACCTGTTGGCGGGCCGGGCCGCTGACACCCTCACGCCCGCGGCTTTGGAGGCGGGCGCCCCTCTCCACGGCGCAGCTTCCCCTCAGCCCGAGCGTGGGAGAGCGCGCGCCGGGCTCCCGGGAAGCTGACGGGGTCCCGCCCGCCCCGCCCGGGAACGCGCACCCGGACCGGAGCGGAGCGGAGCGGCCGGGCCCCGCGCCCTCAGCCCCGCCCTCGCCCGCCGGCCTCCCCGCGCCGGGCTTCGAGCGCCCTCTTGGAGGAACTCTCCTCCCTTTTCTTTCAGAGAAAAGGGTCCCGCCACGCCTCGCCGGCATCCCACTCCGTTCCAGCCTCAGGAAACCTTCCGCAGAGGCCGGCCCGCCCGCCGGGTGTTCGCCCCAAACCCGCCCGCGAGGTCGGCCGCACAGGGTCACCCCCCCCGCGGGGGTGCATTTTTTTTCAGCCCCCTCACTCCATCCGACGAGGAAAAGTACCTCCAAGGAAATACGGGGGAAACAAAGCTCTTTTTACCACAGGTTTTGACAGTTTTCCGTCTAAAGGGTCACGGGATGATGGGATTTAGTCGTGTTGCCCCACCATCCTCCAATTTCGTAAAGTTTTTTTTTAAGGAAAAAAAAAAAATCTCCTCAAGACTTTCCGGCCGGGAAGAGAGAGAGGTCCGGCGCGGATCGGCTCCGGCGCCTGCGGTCCCGCCTCCCAGGAGCCCCAGTGGCCTCGAGAGAAGACTTTAGAACCCTCCCAGGAGCCCCAGCGGGAGGGAGGCCCCGCCCCTCATGAATATGCATAGCGTGCCTCCCAGAGGGCCCTCCTCCGTCTTGAATAATTAACGAGGGATGAGGGCCCTGGAGCCGGAACCCGGGGCCCCAGCCATCCTTTGCTCCCAGCGGAAGACAGGAAGGGGTGGAGCCGTTAGGATCCGGGGGCGGGGCTGGGGCAAAGGAAGTGCCCCAACCTGGTGAGCCATCCACCTGCCCTCCACCACTTCCTTCCCTTTCAAACTAGTGTTGAGTCCATTTTTAAATTTCCCCTGTTTCACCCCAATAGGGTAAGTTACAGGAGCTCCCATCAGAATTTCTGTTGGGAAAAACCTACAAAGGTCCCTTTTGAAGCCCATCTGGGGACCTAGAATCAGAGGAAGAGGAGTGCTTCCGGCCTCTCAAGGTGGAGTCCATGGCAGATCTTTCTGGCTTGGCCCTCCTCCCTTGAAGATGAAGTTCTCATTCATGTATTCCCAAGTTCAGAGGCTCCTTATTGGCGCCTGCTCTGCACCAGTCACTAGAGTCGGATACAACAGAGAACAAGGACAAAGTTCCTTTTTTCTTTTAAATATATTTTATTGATTTTTTTTATAGAGAGGAAAGGAGAGGAATAGAGAGTTAGAAATATCAATGAGAGAGAAACATCGATCAGCTGCCTCCCGCACGACCCCCACTGGGGATGTACCTGCAACCAAGGTACATGCCCTTGACCGGAATCGAACCTGGGACCCTTCAGTCCGCAGGCCGACGCTCTATCCACTGAGCCAAACCGGTTTCGGCAAGACAAAGTTTCTTGCCTTCATGGGGCTTATTAGTGTCATGGGAAGATAGAATAAACAGACAAAATAAACCACAGATGGAGAGCAAGGTTATGGAGGAAAGAAGGCCACAGAAAATAAGGTGGGGTGGGGGCGGTGGGGGCGACACACCTGTGCCTACTTTAGCTGGACAGGTCAAGGAGGTCCCCTTGCGGAGTTACTAATTCGAAAACGAATAGATGGGAAGGAGCCAGTCAGGATGTTGGGGGACAGGAGGAGGGAACATGAGGAAAGGTTTTGGTGCAGCTTAGGAATTTGCAAGGCTGGCCGGCTGAGTTTAGTGAGCAAGCAGGAGAGTGGCATCATGGAGGTCCAGGAGACGCAGGCACATTTGGGAAGAGGGTCATTTTAGAACCCCTGCAGGCCCTCTGTAGTCCTGTTTGGGAGGACCTGCTCCACATGATATTCAACAAAATACCATGTACTCACATCCCTCGTTACAATAAAATACATAGCTGAAACCGGTTTGGCTCAATGGCTAGAGCGTCGGCCTGTGGACTGAAGGGTGCCGAGTTCGATTCTGGTCAGGGGCATGTATCTTGGTTACGGGCACATCCCCAGGATGATGGGATTGTGGGGGGTGTGCAGGAGTCGGCTGATCGATGTCTCTCTCTCTCATCGATGTTTCTAACTCTGTCCCTCTCCTTTCTTCTTTTTAAAAAAATCAATGAAATATATTTAAAAAAATAAAATAACTGCAGAAATGTTGATTTGAAATTTAGGATTAGCTGACATTGTTATATTATGTAGTCACAAACATTTGTTAATTTTGATTTTGTAGTTTTTTGGAGTCTGTTCTCCCCCCGCCTCCCCTTCCTGTCTCAAATATTTGTTATAGGCCCTTGACAAGACCTCAGCCCCTGGGCAGTGGGCCATGAATGAAATGCCTAGTGGATACAAAGAGGCTGAGTGTTGAAAAGTTCAGATTTCATCCAAAGTGCCATAGAAAGTCAAAGAAAGGTTTTAGCAAAGAATGATATGGATCTGCATTAAATTTAAAGTTTTTATGGCTTTTATGTGGAGAATGAATGAAGCAGGTAGGAGTGGAGGAGCGACCTGCTAGGATGTTTTTGTAGGACTAGGGTGTTGGTCCTGGAGACATAGGTTTGAAATGATTCGGGCATAGAAGTAACTGAATTTGCTGATGAGTTAAGATGGGAGGTGGTGGGGGAATGGAAGGAGATAGGGATGATTTCCTGCTTTTTTACTTTAAATAGTGGGTAAATGTTAATCTCATTTACTGAGGTATGCAAGTGGGGAGGAGTTTTTCTAGTAGAGAATTAAGAATTTAATTTTGCAGATAGTTCAACATGTTAGGAGACATCCAAATGAAAATGTCAAGGAGGCAGTTGAATTTACAAATCTGGAGACTGGAGGAAAACCTCTGGACTACAGATACATTTAAGATTTTTTTTTGCATTCGAGGGATGTTGACATTCAGAAAATGGGAAAAGGACACTGAAACCAGTTTGGCTCAGTGGATAGAGTGTTGGCCTGCGGACTGAAGTGTCCCAGGTTCGATTCTGGTCAAGGGCATGTACCTTGGTTGCAGGCACATCCCCAGTAGGGGTCGTGCAGGAGGCAGCTGATCGATAATTTCTCTCTCATTGATGTTTCTCTCTCCCTTTCCCTTCCTCTCTGTAAAAATCAATAAAATATATATTTTTAAAAATGGGGAAAGGAGGACAAGGTCTCAGAGATTGAATGGAGTGTTTAATGGGGTAGCCTGGAGAACAACAGGAGAGTATGGAATCACGTAAGCCTGAGATGAAGTGGTTCTAGAATGAGTTGGCAGCTGTGACAAATGCTGCTGAGTTCAGCCACATGTCCATTAGAAGGGTCCACGGTGTCATTTCCCATCTCAGGAACCTCTGGTGATTTTGTCTTGCCAGCTACCTCAAACGCAGATCCCTCCGACATTTCTTCAATGTCCTCTATTCTCTATTCCTCCCCTGTGTATTCATCCATTTGTTACATTTGTCTGAGGCCTATTTTGTGATAACCTCAGTGTTAGCTGCAGGAGATGTACAGTTTCTGCCTTCTAATGGCTCACGGTCACAAGCACCATCACCCCCAGACCAGCAGGTATTCTGTTTCCTCTTAAGGAAACAAACCTGCTACTTCAGCGGGGCTGAGGGGACGAAAGGGAGGAGGTAGGGAAGTGTCTCCTCCTCAGCAGATTTGCCCCTACCTCCTCTTTGTGCCCAAGTGTCCATCAGAAACGACTTTCCTCCTTTACGAGTCTTCCACCGGGTCCCACTTAAAGATTCACCCACCATAAAGCTTCTTTCTTCATGAAGCTGCTTTCTCTCCGAAAGAACAATGTAAACTCCTTGAGTTGCTTTGTATCTCTTTTGTATCTTTCACAGACAGAAGAACGACAGAGACGGAGATGGATCTGCCAGGAGCCTTAGGGCCTTCTGTTTGCAGAAGGCCCTTCCAATTTTGTATTCAGAAACAGCAGGTGGAAGTTGAAGACATATTTTCTGATAGACTCTAAATTAATGAATTTAAAGTATTTCTTGATTTATTAAGCTTGTTTTTTAAAAAATATATTTTAATGATTTTTTTTTTTACAGAGAGGAAGAGAGAGGGATAGAGAGCTAGAAACATCGATGAGAGAGAAACATCGATCAGCTGCCTCCTGCACACCTAATGGGGATGTGCCCGCAACCAAGGTACATGCCCTTGACCAGAATCCAACCTGGGACCTTTCAGTCTGCAGGCCGATGCTCTATCCACTGAGCCACACCGGTTTTGGCTATTAAGCTTGTTTTACTTGTAAGGATTTATATGAGAATTTTAGTTATCGATTATATCAGTGCCTTGCCCCAAAGCTAAGTGCTCGCCTTAATCTTTTTACACACAGACTTTACTTTGTAGAGCAGTTTGTAGGTTCACAGGCCCACTTTGGGAACGCGGATCAGCAGCACCCATCGAACTTCAGGGGCTCCTTCAATATCATGCCAGGGACCAGGGACAGATAGGTTTCGACTGTGGCCCAACCTCTGGCTTATGTCTTTTCTATAACTGAAAAGAATTAAAGCTGCGTCTAACTTCCCTTCTTTAGACAAAGTAATTTCCTTTCTGGTTTGATTTTCTTTGAGTTTCCAAATCCTACTCTACCCTTCTGAGATGTTTCTTATCTTGCATTGATGTTGCTTTATTTTGGTTCCCTACATTTGTTACTTTTTCTTCCTACTAAATCATAATGATTTGAATGGAAATATATTTCTGTGTTATACTTTTATGCACTTATGTATTTGAATACTAAGGGTAAAGCCCAACCATAGATGATTGTTAACTTATCTTTTGTCTTTTTTTTTTTGTGAAGAAATGGAAAAGGAATATTTAGTGGAGTAGACTGGAGAACAACAGGAAAATATGAAGTCACATAAGCTTGAAATGTTTCCTTTTTCCTTCCTTATTTTTAAAGACTAGTCAGCTGAATCCCAAAAATTGCTAGCAAAAATAAAGTGATTTGCATAGGGCAGTTGGAAAAATATATACTAACACAAAAAATGTGACAGGGTATGCAGAACTCAGAGCTGTTACATCGAGTCCTTAGGATGCAACATGGTGACAAGATTTCATCCAGAAATTGGCTTTGCAGGAGAATAGCAAGAAACGCTTCCCTTTTTAGACAAGGACACCGAGATCCGAGGAGTGTCTTTCTCAAGGTTTTCAACTCGGGCGTCCTGGCACGAAGCCAGTGTGAGTAATCGCATCTAGGCCATGCAGATTGTGTCTGAAAAAGTGCTACATGGGAAAAGCCTACTATGAAATAATATGCACAGTGTTACACTATTTTAGAAGAAAAGTGTACAGAGGAGCACTTTAAATACAGGAAGGAATGACACTGTTCACGTGACAGTAGTGATTTTTGCACAGCAATATCGTTTTGCTTTCTTATTTTTAGAAAAATGTTTCAAAGACACAGCACTGCCTATTCATGTGCCACGAATGAAAGAGACGGAGGAGGCTCGGAAAGTATTTTTGGATATTTTTTCATGAGTCTCACCACACACTGAAAGATGGTCATGCATAAATGTGCTCAGACTGAAGCCAGTCCAGAGCCCTGTCTGGGACATCACGAGGCAGAGGCTAGCACAGCGGGGAGCGGTATCACCTCCTTTCACAATCTTTCGCCAAAAGAAGTGCTGCCCCAAGATTAGTGTTTGGAAAGGTTTTGTGACCCCCTAATCATCAGGCTCCAGGCTGCTCTACAAGCAAACCCCGAGAAAATGTGATTCAGACATAAAGGGCCTGGCTGTGGGCCTCCACCCTCTGAAGCCCCCTCAACCCCAACTTGAAATACATTTAACGCCATTATTTTATATTTGGTGATTGAAATATTTGGGCTTAACATTTAGCTTTCTGCTGGGCACTCTGGAAAGTGATTTTATTATATATTTTTTGAAAGTGATTTTATTTATTTAAAATCTATTTTATTGATTTTTTACAGAGAGGAAGGGAGAGGGAGAGAGAGTTAGAAGCATCGATCAGCTGCCTCCTGCACACGCGCTACTGGGGATGTGTCCACAACCAAGGTACATGCCTTTGACCAGAATCAAACCTGGGACCTTCCAGTCTGCAGGCCGATGCTCTATCCACTGAGCCAAACAGGTTTCAGCTGAAAGTAATTTTATTTATTTATTTATTTATAAATATATTTTATTGACTTTCTACAGAGAGGAAGGGAGAGGGACAGGAAGCTAGAAACATCGATGAAATAGAGACATCCATCAGCTGCCTCCAGCACGCCCCCTACTGGAGATGCGCCTGCAACCAAGGTACATGCCCCCGACCGGAATCGAACCTGGGCACCCCCCCACCCCCCTCCCCGCAGTCCACAGGCCGACGCTCTATCCACTGAGCCAAAATCAGCTGAAAGTGATTTAATCGTTTTAAAAATTCAGGCCATTGAGCCACTGACTGGGAGAAAAATCCTTGCAAACAAAACAGAACAAAAACAAAAACCCATATCCGATAAAGGGATGTAATCTAAAATATATTTTGAAAAAACCTCTTAAAACTCAACGATAAGAAAATGAACAGCCTACTAAACAATGAGCGAAAGACCTGACCAGATTCCACACTGAAGAAAACACACAGGTGGCAACGGAGCATCTGAGACAGTGGTTCTCAACCTTCCTAATTCTGTGACCCTTTAATACAGTTCCTCATGTTGTGGTGACCCCAACCATAAAATTATTGCTACTTCATAACTGTAATTTTACTACTATTATGAATCATAATGTAAGTATATGTTTTCCGGTGGTCTTAGGCGACCCCTGTGAAAATGTCGTTCGACCCCCAAAGGGATCGCGACCCACAAAGGGGTCACGACCCACAGGTTGAGAGCCACCGATCTGAGAGGATGCCCCCCACATGACGTCATCAGGGATGCCCACATGATGTCATCAGGGAGACGCAAACGTAAGCATCAGTGCGATCCCATCACACACCCGGTAAAAGGGCCAAAATCCCACATGCCGGCCGGTAGCACCAAATGCCAGTGAGGATGCGAAGCCATGGGAACTGTCCTTTATTGCTGGCAGGAATGCAAACTAGCACAGCCATGTTGGAAGACAGATTGGCGATCTTCACAAAGCATTTACCCCAAGGAGTTGAAAATGTCCACACAAACACCTGCACGTGGCTCTTTACAGCAGCTTTGTTCATGGTTGCCAAAATTTGCAAGCAACCAAGATGTCTGTCAGGAGGTGATTAGCCACATGAACCGTGGTACCTCCAGACAGTGGACTATTGTTCAATTCTAGCAAGAAACGACTTACTAAGCCGTGGAAAGATCTGGAAGAGCTTTAAGTGCGGATTGCTAAGTGAAAGAAGCCAGTCTGAAAAGGCTGCATACTGTTACGGTTTCAACTGCATGTTGTGTGAAGAAGGCAAAACCGTGGAGACCGTGAAAAGATCAGTGGCTGCCAGGAGCTTCGGCGGAAGGAAGAATGAACAGGCAGACAGCGCCCGGAGGATTTTCAAGGCAGGGAGACACTTTTGTATGATACCATGATGCCGGCTACATCTCATTATATTTTTGTCAGAACCTGTAGCATGTACACCAAAAGTGAGCCCTCATGTAAACTATGGACTTTGTGACAATGTTGTGTCTATATAGGTTCATCATACTTGGGGGGTTATGTTAATGCTGGGGAGGTTGTGCATGTGTGTGTGTGTGGCGGGGGGGGGGGGGCATGGGCTGGTGAGGGGGGAATCTATGTATCTTCTATTCAATTTTGCTATGAACCTAAAACTGCTCTAAAAAGTAAAGACTATAGCCAAAACCGGTTTGGTTCAGTGGATAGAGCATCAGCCTGCAGACTGAGGGGTCCTGGGTTTGATTCCAGTCGGGGGGCATGTACCTTGGTTGTGGGCACATCCCTGGTTGGGGGTGCGCAGGAGGCATCTGATCTATGTTTCTCTCTCATCGATGTTTCTAACTCTCTACTGCTCTCCCCTCCCCTCTGTAAAAAATCAATAAAATAGATTTAAAAAGTAAAGAATATATATTAAAAAAGTAAGGACTATATATTACAAAAGTAAGGCTAGCACTTAGCCTTCAATTTAGAAAAAAAAATTCCAGTTAAAAATCTAGACCTTCTAGCCATAAAGCAGTCATATATATATTTTTAAAAATGTGTTCATTCATACCAGGTGGTGTGTGTGTGTGTGTGAAAAATGAGCCACTGTATCCTTGTCTTCTCGAAACGCAAAAATGAAATGTTGCAAAAATATTTAAAAGATACTTGAAGAAAAAGAAATGTTTTGTTCTATTAAACAATTCTTATCAGACCTCATGAATGTGACACTAACAGCAGCAATGAAAGCAAATTCCATGTGAGCCGTTTGGCAGGACAGTGATTGCAAAACACGGGACAAGTATGACTAATGCTCCCCGGTGGGGTAAGGCTGCTAAAAATTTAATTTCCAGATGGTCCAAGTTTAGGCTTGACTTATTTGGAATTCCTTACAAATTGAAAACACAGAAAACTACAATTTTGGTTAATTGACTGAAATTACTAAGCAAATGAGCCACAGGATCAAGGGGACTGACTAGGGAGTTCCTAAATAGAACGAGATGCTGTAGTTTTTTCCCAGCAGGTGGCAGCAGAGAGCTGCGCAAGATGAAACCAGTTTTCTCTAAAGGGAGAAATTCTAAAGGCAGAGAGGACAGCACGTTAGCTGTCACAGGGCACTCTCAGTTTACAGAGGAAGGACCTGTACATCCAAAGAGATTTCCTGAACTTGTGAAGGCAAAACTCTCCACTGACCTAAACTTCTCCAAACATGTCTGGCTATGCAAGTTTCACTTACAAATTTAGTGTTTCATTCAAACCTGAATTTGATTCTTCATCTCATGTCTGCTCTCACCTAAACTGTTCAAGCTTTGCCCTAACCGGTTTGGCTCAGTGGATTGAGCGTCGACCTTTCCGGTCAAGGGCATGTACCTTGGTTGCGGGCACATCCCCAGTCGGGGGTGTGCAGGAGGCAGCTGATCGATGTTTCTAACTCTCTATCCCTCTCCCTTCCTCTCTGTAAAAAAAAAAAAAAAAAAAAAGCAATAAAATATATAATAAATTGTTCAAGCTTTGTGTTCACTGTCAACTGCAACAATAATATATACCCCATAGGGTTGTTGCAAGGTTTAAATGAGACCACACCTGTAATGTTCCTGGTCTTACATGGCAGGCCCTCGATAAACACTCTTTCCTTTTTTCACCCACTCTGGGGGACACAGAGGTGGATAAGCCGGGTATTTCCATGAATAGAGCTTCTAAATACAATGCAGGACACCAAGTTAAGTTTTCATTTCAGGTAAACAACCAACACTTTTTGTGTGTGTGTGCAAGTATGTTCCAAATTTTGCAGGGACATACACTAAAAAAAAAAAAGATAATTAAAATGTAATTGACTGTCCTGTGTTTTTCTTTGCTAAATCTGGCAACCCTCCTTTTTTTAAAGTTCCCGATTTATTACAAAATGAAGAAACCCCGGAGCATTTTATAAAGATCGGTGATAAAATCTTAAATATTGATACTTAATAAGTTAGAATGCCAAACTAAGAAATACATTGCAATATAATTGCCGGTGATAAATAATGATAATAACCAATATTCACTCACAGGGCAGTCTAGGAAGTGTAGTCTGGTATTGGGACATACGCTTAACGCTGCACAACCAATGTCTTCACTGAATCTTGCTTACGTGTCTTTGCGATTGTTACCCCATTTGGAGACGAGGCCAAGGATCTCAACTTGAACTTCTTAGATATGTGAAGGCTCAGCCAAATGGCCCTCACCCCCTGTAATAAGCCCTATTCAGTGCCCTCATATAATAGTAGAGACACCTAGTCCTTGATCCTAGAAAAAACCTCTCCTTTGTCAACTCATGGGATCATTCGGTGGGTTGATTTATGGGTATTATTCCTTCATTGATGTCGGGGAAAGGCAAAGGACCTCGTGGCCCAGTTTCTACCCTGCCAGGAGCTGGAGGAGCCGCAGCCAAACCTTACTACACCCCACAGCAGGGCACGTGCTCCTGGCAATGACCCGCATAAAGGAGAGCTGCGGTTTCTCATGTAGTAAAGCTGTCTGTTCGTCACAGCACAAGCACTTCGCCGACCACTGTGGTCATCGAGGGCACCACACGGCATCGGGAAAGAGGCCGCCGGGACAGGTCTAATTAAGGAGCTGTCCGCGGCGTTTGTCACTGGGCCGGGTTTACACACAGCCACAGCTTGAAAAAAGGTTTTAGGGTTTTCTTCTACATCACATTTTATTACCCATGGAATAAATAAAAGAATATTTGCAAAGCACAGCGGCACCTCGAGATACGAGAGCCCTAACATATGAGATTTTTGAGATACGAGCCGTCAAGCGAGCGATTTTGCTTTGAAATACGAGCAACATTTGAGATAGGAGTCATCGCGCGGATCGGCCGGCTGCACACGACCCACCAGTTTACCGCGACTCGAGCATCTCATAGTTTCCCACGCCTCAAGGTTACGGAATGAATTAAACTCGTATCTTGAGGTACCACTGTATATGTAAGAAATAAGGGACCAGGGTGTATTGAACTCTTGTGGGAGTCCATTCTGTGTCACTCTTCCCTCTCCCCATGGGGGAGTCTGTATTTGTTCTTCAATAAATCTCCACCTTTGCTATAAAATAAATAAATACATAAACAAACAAATAAATGGTAGAAAAGTAGGTTCCTGACCGGCTAGTTGGCTGGCGTCGGCTGAGGTTGGAGTGTGTGAAGTCTGCTGGAGAGAGCGGCTGGGCAGGAGAGGCAGAAGCTGCTGAGCCCGAGAGCTCCTGTACGGCGACAGGGTGAGGTGGTGAGTCTCGGAGGCAGCGTGCGGCCCTCAGGGAGTAGCTGTGGGCACAGAGCCGGATGCTGCTTTGGGAAAAGATGGGCATTCACCAGCCGCTGTCCGGCTGCCTGCCTGTGCAGACTTCACTCTTGTCTGATGGCTAGTTGGCCACTGGCTTCAGCCATAAAGACTCATTCTGGCCGAAGCTGGTTTGGCTCGGTGGATACAGCGTTGGCCTGTGGACTGAAGGGTCCCAGGTTCGATTCCGGTCAAGGGCATGTACCTTGATTGTGGGCACATCTCCAGTGGGGGGCGTGCAGGAGGCAGCTGATTGATGTTTCTTTGGCTCTCTATCCCTCTCCCTTCCTCTCTGTACAAAATCAATTATATATATATGTTGTTTTTTTTTTTAAAAGACTCATTCTGATACACCTGCACCTTCTCCATCTCCATCTCCTTCTCCATCTCCCAGGACACTCTGCCAAGCTCGACCCAGACTCAGGACAACTCAGAGCACCAGAGGTCCTGCTGTGTGCTCTGACAGCTGGCTATTCCTCACTTTAATTCGCGCACCTAGAAGCACGTATTTGTAGTATTTTTACCCATCATTTTTAGTTGTTTTCAGCAGGAGAGTCAGATAAGGTGCCTACGTTCATTATCTCATCTAAAATGGAAGCCTGTGTCACTTATTTTTAAAAAATATTCTCCGAGTTTTTCAAACAGATACTCAGGCCTTTATACGCAATTGCTTTCCCAGTTATGTGTGTTGCTTCTCTTGATGTCATTCTTTCCTCTCAAAACCCCGTCCTTTAAGCATGACACATACTCGCTGAATTTTAGCCTGTGGAATTGATATCTTTGGCTGGCGGAGAATTATGTAATGTTCGGCAGAGAAAAAGAATTCGAGGGCGGCTGAGGTCTGCAACGTTCCTGCAGTTTTGGATTATTTTTGTTTCTTGTTTTCTCTTATGGTTTCAGCTTCACTTTTGAAATGCTCCTAAGTAGCCCTACTGTTTATTTTCCTCATTAACATTTCTGGTAAACAGAACCGTTTAACGTTTATCGAAGGAACGCTTTTAAGGACAGCACCGTCACATTGGATGGTCTCCCTTTCAGCATGTCTGGTCCTGAAGCATGCAATAGACACATTTGGAACCTCTGATTCCCCACATTTCATCGCATGACATGCTTTATTTCCCATGAATGCACGGGTTATGGCAGCAAGAGTCCAGAACACACCGCAGAGAGGAGACGGACTCCACTCTCCACTTCTCATCTCGAAGGCCTTTTCTTTTTCTCCCTCTCCTTCCTTTTCCCCCAGCCTTCCCTGGCAGTCTGGAGGAAGCCATCCGCCCTCTGTCTGAACGCCAATGAAAACAGTCCTCTTCTTAGTCTTCCTAGCACCCTCTCCGGGGACTCGCTTCATCTCAGGATTCTGGAACATCTTTCCCCCTGTTTTCCTCTTCTAGCTCTCCGACATCTTTTCCCCTGTTTTCCTCTTCTAGCTCTCTGTTTTCCTCTTCTAGCTTCTCTCCTGAGAAGGAGGTCTTTACTTGGTACCAACTTCTTTATATATATATATTATTGATTTTTTACAGAGAGGAAGGGAGAGGGATAGAGAGTCAGAAACATGGATGAGAAAGAGGCATCGATCAGCTGCCTCCTGCACACCCAACACTGGGGATGTGCCCGCAACCAAGGTATATGCCCTTGACTGGAATCAAACCTGGGACCTTTCAGTCTGCAGGCCGACGCTCTATCCACTGAGCCACACCGGTTTTGGGGGTACCAACTTCTTAAATGCTACTGCTCCTTAAGGCTGAGTGACAGGCCATTTTCTTCTCCAACCACTGCCTTGTCTATCACAAAGCTGCTTCTCCAGGTCAACATCCCCAGGAGCTCCAGACTCCATACTGAACTCCTACTGGGCACCTGTGCCTGGATGTGCCCTGGGCTCCTTAGCCCAACATGCCCTGAACTCATTTGTCTACTCAACTCCCCACCCCCACCAATATCTGCTTCTCTTTCTGCCTTTGTTCATCCCAGAACCTGGGAATCACCCTTCTGTGTTTTTTTTTTTAATAGATTTTTTACAGAGGGGAAGGAAGAGGGATAGAGAGAAACATCCATCAGCTGCCTCCTGCACGCCCCTACTAGGGATGTGCCCACAACCAAGGCACATGCTCTTGACCAGAATCGAACCCGGGACCTTTCACTCCGCAGGCCGACACTCTATCCACTGAGCCAAACCGGTTTCGGCCACCCTTCTGTTTCCTTATTTCCTTATCTCCTTTTCCCTCTAAGGCTGGCCAGTTCTCTCTTCATACAAACATACATACATACATACCACACTTACACACAGACTGCTATACATGCATATATAATATAAACATAATATTACACTGTTCCATTAGATTATATATTTATTCTCTGTTCCATTATACATGCTACTGCCCTAGTCCAGGCTGGCCCTCATCTTTTCCTGACTAACCCACTACATTTGCATCTTAACTGGTCTCCCTTCTCCTCCAGTGCATCCTCTACACTGCCTCCCGGGGTCCTCCGGAGCAATCATTCTGGAATGCAAATCTGATGAGCTCTTTCCCTCACGTACAGCCCTTCACTGGTGCCCTCACTTAAGGACTCAATTCCAGTTCCTCAGGGTAGCATGCCACACTGCCCGTGCCCATCCTAGCCCGGGCCTTGCCTGTACCTGGCCACGCCTGCCGTGTGTCCCAGCAGAGCGAGGTGCCCGTCGCCCCCCCAGGCGCCAGGCTCTTGCACACAAAGCTCCTTTGCTGGGAAGGCCTGGCTGCCCGCTGCCCATCCATCTCCTTCTTGTTTATCCTTCCAGACTCGACCCAACATCACTTCCCCTTGAAAGCCTCCCTTGGACCCAATTCATCTCTCTGCCTCTGATGAGCACATTCAGGTCCTGGAGCGTATCTGTCCGCAGCACGGAGCTCATTCTACTGGATTGTTTTGGGGGGGTCTTTGGCACCCAACACTCTACCGGCACTGCAGGCATTTCATCAACGAATGTTTCTTTCTTTTTTTTATTTTTTTAAAAATATATATTTTTATTGATTTTTTTACAGAGAGGAAGGGAGAGGGATAGAGAGTTAGAAACATCAATGAGAGAGAAACATCGATCAGCTGCCTCCTGCACGCCCCCTACTGGAGATGTGCCCACAACCAGGATACATGCCCTTGACCAGAATCGAACCTGGGACCTTCCAGTCTGCAGGCTGACGCTTTCTCCACTGAGCCAAACCGGTTTTGGCCAACGAATGTTTCTTGATTGACTTTTTGATCCCAGGTTCTGTTTATTGTGTGATCTTGGGTGAGTCATTTAACCTCCTGCGTTTTCACAGAGATAAGAATATGCCCATCACAAGAATTAAATGAGATAAAGCATATAAAAACGCTTTGTGGATTGCACCTTCCTGCTTTCCAAATGGAAGGACTCGTTCCTATCACCACTTCTGTACTCCTTTGATCTATAGACTTTCAGAATGTGTACTCTCGCGGCTTCCCCTCCTTCTCTGGGACCTTGCTCTGCTCCCCCAAGGTCCCCGTCTCCTTCCTTTCCCACGTCACTGCTTCATGCTCTCCTGCCTACAGATCTGTCCTCACCTCATGCATTCTGGAAGCCCGTCCTCCCCCAACCATACCTCCCCCTCCCGCCACGGTCCTTCCTTTCTTCTTTCCATCCTGCCAAAGGCCTTCAAAGCGCGTCTTAGCTGGCCGCCTGCTGCCTCTCGCCACCCCCTCCTTTCTTCCCCGCCCCGTCTGGATCCCCCTCTCAGAGCATCGCCGTCCTGGTGCCCTCTGAGGGCGGGCGCTCGTGACCTCCTGTCGCCTAATCCAGCGGGCTGCTCGGCCTCTGGAGCATCTGGCCCGGCTGCTCCCCACCACCCCCCCGCTGGAAACCTCCCTCACTAGCCCGATCCAGCACTTTCTCAATCTCCCTGTTCCCTTGTTCTCTTCCCATAAGTGTTGGCGCTCCTCAAGGCTCGGCCCTCCAGCTTCTTGTTTCCTCCCTTCTCTGCTGGCGATCTCACAGACCCCCCCCCCCCACATTGCCACGGGGACCGCGTGGCAGACGCATGCCTTCTTCAGTCTGTACGTCCAGAGCAAATACCCCTGAGCTCCCTAGCCTGCGGCTGGCTGGACAGCTACCTTTAAAAAAATGTATTTTATTGGCTTTCCACAGAGAGGAAGGGAGAGGGACAGAGAGCTAGAAACATCGATGAGAGAGAAACATCCATCAGCTGCCTCTTGCACGCCCCCTACTGGGAATGTGCCCGCAACCAAGGTACATGCCCTTGAACGGAATCAAACCTGGGACCTTCCAGTCTGCAGGCTGACGCTTTATCCACTGAGCCATACTAGTTTCGGCTGGACAACTACCTTTGATGGCCCTATTAAGACCGAAAGTGCAAAATGTCCAAAATGGAAATACTATTTTCCTTTCCTCTTGTTTTATTTCTATTCCTGGCCCCACCACTATCCCATCCACCCTAGATTCCTCACTCTTGCTTTCCTCCCACCTCCAGTCACTGGCCAAGTCCTATAGATGCTCTCATGGACATATCTGAGGCCCCACCTTACCATTTCTACCACCCCACCCCTACAGAAAGGCCATTATTATCCTCCCCCTGGCCTATCACATTTGGCTTTTTTTCTTCCCTCCGTCCCTTCCTCCCTCCATCCTTACTTCCCTTTTTCTTTTTCTCGACAATATTTATTGAGCACCTGCTATATATCAGGCAATAGGGGAACAAAATATTAATGCCGGGCAGGCTCATTCCTCAAGACGGTTAGAGCCTGTGGAAGGCTTATGTCTGGAGAGGCCTGCATCCTGCGGGGGGCCATGGACCAGGCAGCAGCTGGTTATTGAGTGTCCCCTTTAAGCGGGTCCCCCCCTCCTTCCCTGGCTCCATCCCAGTCCCTATGACTTACGGGCCAGGCTAACACATCCCTAGGGCGTGGTGATGGTGCTGCTGGGCCTTTCCTCAGCTCCCAGGGGCCTGTGTTGGTCCGCAGCTTGTTTTGATGGGTTTTCACAACATGCCTCAGCCTGCTTCTCCAGGCGCACCTCCACGTCCTCCCCACCCCCTTGCTCTCCACCACCATCCAGCCTCCAGCTGGAGTTTTCGGAAAATACTCTGTTCCCGCCTCTCCTTTCTTCATATCGTCCCCTCCACCGTCACCTCTGCCGGTGAAAATGCCAACCCCAAGTCCATATGACCCCAGAAGGTGTGACTCTTTCTTCCAACGGTGCTTCAAGTCCCCTGTCATCCTCACAGGCACGGAAAGCGGGTGACTGGGTGAGCGGGCCCGTCTGCTGGAGATGCAGAGAGCAGGCCAGCCCTGAGAGCCATCGCACCCAAAGAAAGTGAGGAGACCACAGCCTTGGACCCCAAGAAAGTGCGGAGAGCACAGCCTTGGACCGAGGAAAGAAGAACGCAGACGGATCTGCACCAGCTACCGTGGGTCAGGCCAACCCCACGGTCAGCGTAGGAGGACTGGAGAGCAGAGCCCAGCATGTGGCCTCTGTTGTTACTGGCCATGACCTGGGGAGCGACCTGCATGGAATCCTGGGAAACAGGTGACATCCCCAGCCCCAGCCCCATCACCAACGCCTTTCTGACCCCTCTTCACACACGAGTCACCGCTACCGCTTTCAACGCCCAGGACACGATGGCCTGTCCCGCCTGGTGTGTTCACTTGTTTGTGTGCTTTGTCTGCCCCGCTCTACCAGACTCCCACGTCCAAGGACGGGCCTGCAGCCCTGCGGTCGGGCAGAAGGTGGTGACCGTTTGCAAAGGTGACGACAGAGAGGCTTCTCCCGCTGGGGTGTAAAGCTGGCGCTGTGCTCTAGTCTTGGGACCTCCACGGTGCCTTGCAGGTGTCTTACACACCACACACCTCTCTCTCTCTGACTCTCTCTCAAGAAATGCTGCTGATGGGTGGGTTCAATCCCTGCGGGAATTTACTAGAGAGTCTTTTCCATAACCTTCCAGTTTGGGATGGAATTCTAAACCTAATGGAAATTCAAACCACAAAAATCAATACCAAAACAAATGTTTAAATATATTTTATTGATTTTTTTACAGAGAGGAAAGGAGAGGGATAGAGAGCCAGAAACATCGATGAGAGAGAGAGACATCGATAAGCCGCCTCCTGCACGCCCCCTACTGGGGATGTGCCCGCAACCAAGATACATGCCCTTGACCGGAATCCAACCTGGGACCTTTCAGTCCCCAGGCCGACGCTCTATCCACTGAGCCAGACCGGTTTCGGCCAAAACAAATGTTTAAACAAAAAAATTCAGCTTCCTCATACACATGGAAACCTCTAGATCAGTGCCTGACACATAGTAGGCGCGTTGAGTAAATGTTCACATCATTCCATGCGCACAAGACAGCCAATAAGGTAACAAGTTCCCAGACAGCGCCGTTGGCTGAGGAATCTGCCAGAGCCAGGCCAGGAGCTTGCTTCTTCTGGTCTTTTCTAAAGAGATGGTGCGCAGCCCTCACCAGCTGGGGACCTTCCCGGGAACAGAAACACAGGCATTTGCCGCAGCTGTGGCCTCACGGGCACATCGGGAGGCAGTGCACGCGTGGAGCGAGCAAGATTCATCTGGGCCAGTTTGCAGAAAGTGCTGGGCAGTCGAGGTGGGAGGAGTGGCGTGTAAGGAAGATTGGGGTTTCCTTCCCCAGGAATTAGCGAGGAACTTGTTGGACCCGCTCCTGAGGTCTCTCCTGAGAGACCAGTGCAAGCCAGCCCAGCCTTTCCACCAGCTCAAGTGGACCACCTCCTGTAGGAGGACCCGGGGCTCCAGGACGAACTTAGGATGGACAGATTTCTCCTTATTTAAGGGAAAATAATCCTAATAACCAGGTGGCCATCAACGGGACCTGCTGCCTCATAAGGTAATGAGCTCCCCATTACTGAAGGCAATCAAGCAGACGCTGGCTGGCTGGCTGCTGGGGATGCTACCGAGGGGATTTCACCTGGTGGGAGCTAGTGCCTGGGCCTCTGTGGGTTCTTAGGAGAGTAAGAGCATGAACTTGGAGTTGTCAGAGGCCCAGGGTTCCATCCTGGCTGCACAGTTATTTGGATGGCCATGGGTAAGTCGCTTCATGTCTTTATTTAAAATAAATCCTATAAACATATTTTATTTTTCTGGTAATTGATGATCATTGTTAAAAAACAAAACCAAACAATTTATTGAGGACACTTTCCAGCACAAAACATATAGCTTTAACTCATTAACTCCTTTAAACCACGGCTTCTTCAGCTGAAAAATGGAATAATTCTGAAGTCATGAAGATGATGCAAAGATTAAATAAGAAAATGCTCACAAAGTGCTTCGCATGTAGTTAGGCATCTAAAACAAGTTGGTGACTAATCATTATCCCAAACCAGCACTGTCCACTAGAAATATAATGTGAGTCACATATGTAACTTAAAATTTTCTGAGAACTACATTTAAAAAGTAACAATAAACAAGTGACATTTCTTTTAAATATATTTTATTGATTTTTTTACAGAGAGGAAGGGAGAGAGATAGAAAGTCAGAAACATCGATGAGAGAGACATCGATCAGCCGCCTCCTGCACACCCCACAGTGGAGATGTGCCCGCAAGCAAGGTACATGCCCCCATCCGGAATTGAACCTGGGACCTTTCAGTCCACAAGACGACGCTCTATCCACTGAGCCAAACCGGTCTCGGCTCTTTTAAAAATTTAACCCAGCACACCCCAAACATTATAATTTCAACATATAATCAATATAATTATCTATCTATCATCTATCTATAAAAGCCTAATATGCAAATTGTTCCCTTGGGAGTTCAACTGGGTGACTGGGCGACTAGGGTCCCCAGGCCTAGGAACCCTACCCATGCAAGAATTTCATGCACCAGGCCTCTAGTTATTAATAAGATGCATTAGCTACACCCTGAACAGCGCAGCTATGAATCTTCCAACTTACTTCTCCTTTGATCTACCCTAGCCCTGAGTGTTCCATCTGCTTACCAAGTTAGGCCCTAACTATGGGTTAGCTTGTATTATTCTCTGTGTCACACAATTTCATCTTGTCCCACTTCTTTTCAGGGCTCACAGAAGGTGCCCCAGAAGTGTGTTTTTTTTGACTGACATCCTTGGGAATCCAAAAGCAAGTGAAGGTCACCGGCTTCCTTCCGACCTCCTGGCTGAAATGCCTGAGAGATGCTCTGCACTGCCTGGACCACAAACGATGCTCCATGAACATTAGCTGTCATTATTAGGCGGGGTGGCACTGAGGTTCTGATGCCACCTTCTGGTCAGGGGCCCAGGAAAACCCGGTCTGTGCTCTGCGCTTCTGTTTCCTTCATCCTGAAAGAGGGATGCTAGTTTCTACCCCGCCAACCTCCCAGGAGAATTACAGGGTCAGGTGAGACGCTATGTGGAGAAAGAGCTTTTGAAAAAGTAAGATCTACCAGCATCAAGAATGGCTCTGACCTAGCCGGTTTGGCTCAATGGCTTGAGCGTCAGCCTGAGGACCGATGGGTCCTGGGTTCAATTTCAGTCAAGGGCACATGCCCAGGTTGCGGGCCCAATTCCCAGTAGGGGGCGTGCAGGAGGCAGCCTATCAATGATTCTCTCTCCTTATTTTTTTTTAATTTATTGATTTTTTTACAGAGAGAGAAAGTCAGAAACATTGATGAGAGAGAGACATCAATCAGCTGCCTCCTGCATGCCCCATAGTGGAGATGTGCCCGCAAGCAAGGTACATGCCCCCGACCGGAATGGAACCTGGGACCTTTCAGTCCGCAAGCCGACGCTCTATCCACTGAGCCAAACCGGTCTCTGCTCTCTGTCCTTATTGATGTTTCTATCTCTCTCCCTTTCCCTTCCTCTCTGAAATCAATAAAACTATATTTAAAGAAAAAAGAATGGTCTACTTGTGCTCAACTCTGCAGCACCCTTAGGCTCGGCTGGGGAGGGGTGGCCCGTGGCACGAGCCCAGCTCATCCTCCCTCTGAGACTTGAACTCAGGCAAGTGTTTTGAAAGCGTGAAGCCCTTTGGAAGGATCCTTTTATTCTAAGCGAGAGTGGAGGCGGCAGAGGGAGCCCGGGATATGCCAGACTGTCGGGGAGCTTTGTTTTATTCGGGTGGCGCACCCTCACGTAGGCTCCTGAAATTGCTAGTTGTCAAATCTGCACGGTCGCCTGAAAAGGAGGAACTCAGATGGAAATAACAGAAACCACGGGGATGGGCATCTCTTTAGCCGATCCCACAGCAGGAGAGCAGGGCGGGACCTGGGAGGAGGCCCTGGGCCAGCTTTCCGGCTGCTCGCAGGGCCTTTGGGACGTCTTCCTAAGCAGAGGGAAGAGGGTCCCATGGAGCCTTTAGGTCCATGCCTCCCACTCCCCGTGGTGTTTCTAGTGCAGAGAGCCCTCTGCCTCCAGGAACGGAGACTCTGGATGCCGGGATGGGACCAGGAAGGCATTCGTTCCAGCCATGCTCCCGACGCTGCTGGCACTTTGCTCTCGATTTCTTCATGGTGTGTCCTCTGCGCAGAGGGCTGCCTCTGAGTCATGGGTTTGGGTGTTGAGGACTGAGAGTTAATTTGGGCTTTTTTTGCCTAATAACCAGAAACCGGCAGACCCAGCCCTGGGGCCTGGGTGAGGGGGAACTGCCTCGTGTCTGTGTCCGGTGGCCCCCCTTCTGGGGGCTGTCCGACCTGGGCCTTCCCTCCCGCAGGAGAGGAAGCAGGCCAGGGAGCAGTGCAGAGTCTAAATCTGGCGGTTCTGGTTATTGGGGGGATGAGAGACTCTGCAGCCAGGCCTGGAGGCTGAGCCTGCCTCCCAGGGTTCTGTGAGCTGGAAGCCCCTCGGCACAGGAGCGCCACGCCCGGACCGCCTGGCCTTAGGCGCCTCGGAAAGAACACGAAGCCTTTTTGCCTTTTTTCTTTCTATCCAAGTCCCCGAGGGAGGGGGTTCTCAGTCGAGGAAAAGAAAGAAGTATTTCTGTTGGGGTTCAGAGGCTCACCTCTTGCTCTAAGCTCGTCGGTTTTGCAAACATGCCCAGGGCTTGTTGAGTACCAGATGGCAATGTAGGTGCTTCGTTAGCCCCTGACCCTGTTTTTTTTTTAAATATATTTTATTGATTTTTTACAGAGAGGAAGAGGGAGGGATAGAGAGCTAGAAACATCGATGAGAGAGATATCGATCAGCCGCCTCCTGCACGCCCCCTACTGGGGATGTGCCTGCAACCAAGGTACATGCCCTTGACTGGAATCGAACCTAAGACCTTTCAGTCCGCAGGCCGATGCTCTATCCACTGAGCCAAACCGGTTTAGGCCCTAACCTGCTTTTAAAAAGGAATTGCAACAACCCGTCGGATTTGAAAGCAATTAGAAAAGTAAACCCCGGGCCTCATCTGACGCACTCACAGAGCAGCCAGCCTGGGGAACCGAGATCCTCCTTCGAGTGAACCACAGAGGCAAGGTCCCAGGACTGACTTCTGCAGGCTGAGGCTGCAGTATTGTTTCCTCAGATTCTCAGCCCCAGCAACATGGAAATGAGTTAGCTTTCTACATTCACCTTCAGAACACTAAGAATGAAGAGCGATGAGACGTATGGTGCCTGTTTCCTTGAGTAATGGAGTCTCCCCTCTCCTCTCCCTCCCCACATACAGGGGTTGGTGACTGTCCCCATTCTGGGGTGAATGGGAGGCTTTCGGAGAGGGAGATGCTAACTGCCCGCTGAGCACAGCGCCCTCTTCTGGTGGAGCAATGTCTGAACACGAAGGCAGCAGAAAGGCCAGAAAACCCACTCGCTGCCCTGAATCACAAACAGGTCGCGCTGCGTTCAGTGATGAGCAAGTGAAACAGAAGCCAGCCATGGCAGCCTTCTGAGGGCATTGCTGGCCCCAGGCCCCGGAAGGTTTCGTGTTTAAAAAGACCGAGGGGTGGGTGCTGGCATCGTCATCGCTTCCATTTCACCGATGCTGCAAGGGAGCAGCGACACAGGCAACTCGCTAAGGTCACAGAGGCGGGTGCGCGTCACCAGCATTCAACAGGGGCCTGGTGGCCGCCGGGCCCACGTGATCGCATGCCACCCACCCACGCTGCTCTCCCCCCCTACCCCCCCAGCCAGCAGCCCGGGCTCTCCTGCGTTGGGTGTGGTCATGGGCAGGTTGATCATGACTTTCAGGAGCCTCGGTTCTCTCTGTAAAATTATGAGGCTGGGAGATCGGACGAGAGAGCCATTCTTGTGGACGGAGACAACAGACCGGAAAACGGGAACAGCCCGAAGGACGCAGGGAGCACTCGGTCAGTGTGAGCTGCCACTGAAACCCCGGGGTCCCACGCACAGCTGGGAGCCAGCCTGAACCCTGTGAGGGCCTGGCTGTCTTTTCTGGGGCTGCCTGTTTGTCTGGAGACCCCCAGAGGCTGTGAATGCCGGCGGCCTCTCTTCATGCCATGTCTCTAGTTCTTTTTACTGTAAACCAGCCAGGCCGCCTGCTGCCAGACACCTCCCCTGCCCGCCACTCTGTCCTCCCACCGGCTCGCCAGCTGCTCTGGGCGCCGGGCACCTGTTCTCCACCTGCAGCGGGTGACAGAGGCCTGGGCGCACCTCCACCCCTTCTCCAATCTCCCCGTTCTTTCCGCGGGGGAATCGGAACGGCTGGCGGAGCTCCCACAGGGAAGAGCAGGCTGGCCTGGGAGGGGGGCCCTGTCTGCCCACAGAGAACCCCCCCCATGGGCCATTTCTGGAAAGAGGGGTGCCGTCTGGGAGGGCAGCCAAATCTCTTCATATCATCAGGGGGCGGGTCCAAGTATCAGCCTGAAGTTGGTCACATGTGACGTCCTTTGTGTCCAGATGCTGTGCTGGTCAGGCAAGAGTAACACCCGCCCCCCTCCTGCCAGCCAGGGCCGCGGGGAGCCTGGGTCATCTCAGGGCCCGGCTGTGCGTCTCTCACGGAGGGCGGTTCCCGACCTTTCTGTCCCCAGAAGCTTAGAAAGAACCTGTTCTTCCCTTGGCGCTTTTTCTTTCTCAGATTCTGACCTCCCCATAGCTCTCCCTGGTCTGGCTTAGCTATAATAATGAAAGCATGATATGCTAATTAGACTGGACAGCCGAATGACCTTCCAGACATCATTCCGGACGTCCTCCAGGACAAAGCCGCAGAGGCAGGGGTCGAGGCAGAAGTGATTATGGGTGATCAGGCAGGCAGAGGGGTTAGGAGCGATCATGTAAGCAAGCGAGTGGTTAGGGGTGATGAGGCAGGAATGCAAAATGGTTAGGAGCCATCAGGCAGGTAGTCTGAGTGGTTAGGGGTGATCAGGCAGGCAGGCAGGTGAGCAGTTAGGAGCCAGTGGTCCTGGATTGCCAGTTTAGGCACGAGCCTGGATCTGGCCTAAACTGGTAGTCAGACATCGCCCAAGGGGTCCTGGATTGCAAGAGGGTGCAGGCAGGGCTGAGTGACCTCCCCTCTGAGCATGAATTTCATGCACCGGGCCTCTGGTGAAGGAATATATGTCCGAGGCCAGCCTGCTTCCTGCTCCGATTGTCATCAGCCTCCTGGGCGAGGATAACCATGGAGTGACTGGAGGCCACGTGCTTGGATGCGTCTGGCTATTTGTGGGCTCCCGAGCCCCCACCTCAGGAGGCCGGGTTCTCCCTTTTGCAGGGTCCCCAGTGACAATGCAAGAAAGAGTGTGACTAACGGGGGACTGTGATTTACCATTTATTTACTGCCCATATCTTTTACTTTGGATGAGGGTGAGCTATAGATTTTCATTTTATTGGTGTGTGTCTTTTTTAACATATTTTTCTATTGACCTTGAGAGAGAAAGGGAGGAGAGAAGGAGAAATATCAATGTGAGAGAGAAACATTGATCGATTGCTTCCCGCACACTCCCCAGCCAGGGACTGGACCCGCAACCTGGGTGCGAATGGAACCGGCGACCTTCTGATGTACACAAGACACTCCCCCAACCGAGCCCGGGGGCCAGGGCGGTGGATTTTTGTGTCCAAGGCTCTTCAGGAACAGCCTCCACTCGTCTCTGGAACAGAATTCCTTAGAACCAGCTTACGTGTGGGAGCTCAAACTCTCTGACCCCCCAATGTTCAGCAGAGCGCAGGCCACTCTCCAGGGCACAGTTTTCCGCAGAAAAGCCCCTCCTTCCCCTGTGAGTGTCCCGTGTCCTGTCCCAGCCATTCCGGTGGCTTTGTGGCTCAGCAGGCTGCAGCCGCAGCTCCCAGCTGGAGATGCCTCCACAAAACCGGATGTCTTTCCTGGCTACCGACACCCCGAGTGGAGGAGGAAGATGGTAATCAGGAAAGCTCTGCCCAGACAGAGGAGAAGGCCAGCCCTCGGGGCCTGCCCGGCCCAGGCTGGGCCACCGCTGGCGTAAGGGGCCGCACACACATCCCACACAGCAGGACGGTTCCCAGAAGAAGGGGTGCATTGGGGGAGCAAAGCCTAAAGATGCGATTTCCCCAGGCGTCCTTTCCTCCCCTCTCCTCTGGCGCTCCTCCCTCCAGCGGCTGGCGAAGGGCTGAGAGCGCTGCGCCTGTGTTCTCAGGGGAGAGACCACCTCCTCCAGACTCTCCCCCCAACCCCCACCCCCGCCCCAGCACCCTGGCCACAGCAGCAGGCGGCAGCGCCGGATCCACAGCCACGAGGACCAGCTCTCGAGCCTATGGACCCTGGAAGGTGGCGGCCTCCGTGGAGAGCTCAGTTCTCTGGCGTTCTATGCAGGGGCGTTAGGTGAGCAGGAGCGGGCCGTCTGGTCATCTCCAGGTCGGGGGGTGTCTCTGGGGCAGCTGCAGCCCCAGAAGGGGAGACCCCAGGCATCAAAAGAGGATGAAAGGGAGTGATTGTTCCTGAAAAGCTCAAAGGCGGCTGCTCTGCGGCCCCTGCTTCCACATGGGGGGGTGATGGCCGAACTGGAGCTCTGGCACCACAGCCCAGCTGCCCAGCCAGGGCGTGTCCGGAGGAGGCCCCCAGAATCTCTTCTCCGCTTGCTTTCCGCCCTTCCCGGCGGGGGGGGCCTCAGCACTGCTCCGCCTCCACGAAGCCCTCCTTCTCGTGGCCCGCGGGCTCCACCTCGGTGTAGGTGGAGTGGGTGGGGTGGTTGCGGAACCTCATGGCCGGCCAGTGGTGAGGTCTCCTCTGCGGGGAACAGACCAGAGTCAGCGGGGTAAGCTCACCCACAGGGGACCACCCCCCAGGAACAGCGGGAGCACTGAGACTTTCTTTACAAGGACACGGGGGCCCACTGAGCGCTGGGTGAAGGTCAGGGCCCTCCCTCTGCTGCTGGGGACGTGAGGGCTGCAGGACTCAAGGTGGAAGCTTTAGCAACACACGGCGTGAGCCCTGAGACATGGACAGTGAGGAAGGAGGTGAGAGGGGATGGTCTGGGAGGCTCGGGAAATGCCCAGAGAACAGGTCCTACAGCGGAGTCCGTTGCGGAGCTTATGAAAAGGCAGAGTCTTGGGCCCGTCTCAGACCTGCCCCAGCCGCCCCCCTGTGGCTGGGGATACCAGGTCGGCTGAGGCTTACAAATGACTGATTAGGATTCAGCAAAAAACAGGGGGCGTCTAACAAGAAGGAGGGAGCCACCTGGGCCTCTGGGTAATGAGGTCAGTGGGTTTGTGCACCCTGAGAAGGAGACGGTGGTCACGAAGGTGCGACCGCTGTGCCAGAAGGAGAGCCAGGGAGAAGCCAGGAGTGGGGCTGGGGCCGCAGCTGCTGAGCTCCGAGGCCCAGTCCGGAGCGGGCTGGGCCTCACTCCCCTGCTGCACCGGGGCTGCTCTTCGGGGTTCTGAGACACGCAGAACCGTCGCAAGCACATGGTGATTACGGTTTGTGGAGTCTGAGTGAAGAAACCCACACAGCCTGTGCTCGCCCTGCTGGGGGCAGGCCCACGCCTCTCTTCCCTCTAGGGCGTTCATCTCCTCAACGCTCAGGGTCCCCAGGAGACCGGCCGCCAGGGGAGCGATGGGCAGCGGCAGCTCGTCCTGGGCTCACCCCCTGAACCTGTCTGCAGGCCGCCTTTCCTCTGACTTCCCAGGGAGCCAGGTAGCCCCGCCTCGGCTCATTTCTTTCCTGGGACCCTTCTAGAGAGCAACAGCAGCCCCGCCTACAAGCTCCCCAGATGTTCCTTCCATCCTAAGCTCTTCCTTGTTTCACTGTCCCCAGCTTTAGTAAGCCTACTCTCAAAAATAATCATCATCATAACAATCAAAAAACAAAAACAAACAAAACACAGCAAAGAGGCAGAGACCTCAGCTCCCTTATGGCTTGGGATAAACACCGGGCCGGAGTTTGGCCCCGAGGGACCATCCATCATTGGGGATTGGCTGCACAGACTCCATGGCCAAGTGCGGCGCTTCTGGCCTCATTTCTTTGCCCGAGGCCTCCTTTCACAGCGGGAGAGCCAAAGCAGACTGGAAGGGAGGCCTGGAGGAGTTCCCCAGGGCCTAAACGGGCACTGGCCAGTGTGAGATGGGCCCGGAGGGAGTCGGGGAAGGGTCCTCCGGTGGGAACAGGAGCCAGGCGTGCGGCGGGGGAGGGAGGAGCCGGGGAGAGGCTGGCACTGAAGGGCCAGGGGAACACAGATGCAGAAGCAGAGCGGGGAGCCGACCTCGATGAAGAAGAGCGCGGCGTTGGAAGTGGGGTGGCCGCTGATGTAAACCCCCGCCAGGATGATGGCCGCCACCACGAGGACCGCCAGCACGATGCCCACGATGGTGCCCAGGTGCACCGGGGGGGCCCTTGGTCTTGGGGGACAGGTTGTTCTGCAAGCCTGTGGAGAGACCGTCAGGGCAGGGCTGATGCAGGGAGCAGCTAAGGTGGGTCCATGGTGTCCTGGGTGCTGACAGAGCCCCAGAGACGGAAGCTGACACCACCTTCGGTCTGCCTTTCAAATACACCAAAGGTGGGGCATTCACATTCCTGGCACGGTTAGGGTGGTTTTTCAAAATCGCTTCAAGTTGCCCACATGTCGATGGAGTAAGGATCACCAAGAGAAGTTCTCACTGATCCCCAGGCCACATACATACTTTTGGGGAACTCACACCGGATATGTGACAGGTGACAAGTTTGGGAGCTGGAACCTGGCTGCCTGGATTCAAACCCAGACTCTGCCCCTGACTAGCTGTGTGGCACATCACTTAACCTCTCTGTGTCTCAATGGTCGCTTATGCAGAACAAGGGTGGTTTTGTGACCTCCTGGTGTTACTGTGAAGGTTAAATCAAAATAATGCTTGTCAAGGACTGAGGTCCCTGGCTGGTATCTCAGAGGACCCCAATAAGCGCCAGGTATTGTGGTAGCAAAACGGCCATATTTTTACCTGTCACTGTCCATTGCCAGACTGTGACCCCCTGACAGGCGGAGACAGTGTCTGATTCCTCTCTATGTCCTCAGCGATTAGGGGGAAAAAAAAGCTAACCCATCGTGGGAGCTCAATGAAAGAGATGAGTGAGGTCGTCTGAAGGCCAATAACCCAGCAGCCACTCTCTGGGAACATCCCAGGCATTTGAAATATATTCCGCGGAGGAGACGGAGTATTTCCATTGACGGCTGAGCTGGAAGCCCATCCAGTCCCACCCTTCCTGTGTGGCTGAGGTCACGGAAACACAGAGGTGAAGTGACTGGTTCCAGGACAGGGCCAGTGCCAGCTACTTTCCCGATACCACCTGGCTATCTGCTTCTCCTCCCAACCCTAAAGGGATGCGGAGATCACGAAACAGACACAGATGAGCATGCAAACGGCAGGCATATCTCCTCTTCGTTACACGGCTAGCGGGTGGGATGGGATTTTTAAAAGGCTGTTACATGCATCCAGAAGCATTGCCCTCCCCAAGCCCTCTTCTCTGCAAGCAGAGGAACCTGGGAGAGAAATTCCCTCCCTGGGGGGGAGGGGCACTCGGCAGCACAGGTTGGGGAGCTGAGGGGAGACATCCCCCCCAAGCTGGCCTCCCCTGACCTGGCCAGAGCCAGCCAGCAGCCTGCAGTGAACCTGGGGATGGTCAGGACTTGGCTAATGAACACAGGGTATAGAGAGGGGAATGTGCACCCCTCCCCCTGCGCCCACACCTCCCAACACACACGCAGTCACACCTGCTGCCCACAGAAGAGCAGCTCCATCTCAGTGGGAGCCGCCCTCAAACCGCGCCGCATTAATAGCCTCTTCTCTCTGGCTGGACCCCCACCGCCCAGGCCCTGCCATTAGGGGCACTTTGCAGAGTGGGAAGCAAAGGCCTGAGCTGGCTCTGGGCAAAAGCAGGAAAGCTGGGGCCACCTCACCGCATCAGCGAGACTAACCTCCCAGGTAATCCTGGGGGAGGGGACCCCACCTTCCGGCACCCTATAAAAATTGTGAACTCCCAGGTGGGGAGTCAAAGGAAAGTTGACGTGAGAGAAGATGCTCTTCGCTCCTGGTGAGGCCCATGGGGGCAAGAGGCCGATGGCCACAGGCCGCACCCCACCACGCTGTCCTGGTGCGCCCCCTCCTCCTCTCTCTCCTTTTAGGTGGAGGTGCATATTCAAGAGCAGAGAACCCCAGGAGGTTCCTAAGATGGGGAACTCTAATGGAGATACATGTCCTTTCAATCTAGGGGCCTGGGCCCCGAAGTCCCTGCCTTCCCACCCAGCAGGATCCAGCCCCTCCCCCACTGAATGCGAGCGGAGGCCAGGCACTGCAGCTCCTCGGGGAGGAGGGCCCCAGAGCCCGAGCTCTGAAGGGGCAGCAGCTCCGTACTCACCCTCTCCTCCCGCATAGGGATCCAGCTTGGTGTCATCTTCCGAGAGAAAGGAGAGAAGGCGGGACATTAGTGGGATCAATCCGGCCTTTGTCACCCTAGGTCTGGATGGGAGGCTCAGTCCAACCCTTCATTTCAGAGGCAAGGAAACCAAACCACAGAGCGGGGAGGGGACTTGCCCAAAGTCACACAGCCGTGCCATGGTAGAAGGCCGTGAACAAGCCAGCTTTTCCTAGTCTCGTGTTCATTCATTCATTCAACAAATACTCATGAGAATCAGCTATGGATTGATCACTGGGAGTTAACAGGTTGGATGGAGGGAGGGATGATTAAGACCCAGCCTAATGAAGCTCTGACGGGGGGCCGCACCAGACCACGGGAGACGAGGAGGAGGGCTGAGGAAAGGTTCTGGATGGAGGGAGGAGCGTGGGCAAAGGCCCAGCGGCAGCCAGCACTTGGCCAGTGGAGAAATAAAAAGCAGGCCAGAGCAGCTGGAGGGTGGTGGGTGAGGACGGGCAGGGGGAACCCTGGGTGGGGCAGGGCTGCTTGGCACCACGTTTCCCGTTTTTCCTCAGGGGCAATGGGAAGCGGAGGGAGCATTTGAAGAGGGGTGAATGTGTCACAAGGGCAGATCTGCCACCCAGCAGGCGTGCCTCAGAGATTGTGCATGGACCGAGGAACCAGAAGGCCACGGTTTGATTCCCAGTTGGGGCACAGGCCTGGGTTGTGGGCTCGATCCCCAGTGTGGGACTTGCAGGAGGTAGCTGATCAGTGATTCTTTCTCATCGCTGATGTTTCTCTCTCTCTCTCCCTCTCCCTTTCTCTCTGAAATCAATAAATACCCTATTTTCTGGCATATAAGACGACCCTCAACTTTTCCAGTTAATATATAGAGTTTGGGATAAACTCGCCCTCTAGGATGACACCTGGAGTATAAGACGGCCCCCGACTTTTGAGAAGATGTTCCTGGGTTAAAAAGTCGTCTTATACGCCGGAAAATACGGTAAATATATTTTTAAAAAAGATCCGATTTGCCTGGAGACCTCCCCTAGGTACGATGTGGGGGACAGATTTCCACACCAACACCCCAAAATGTGTGTCCTGTATCTAGCTTCCTAGATAGTTCCTATGGGGAAAGGAAAGTGAGGGTCCCTGTCGGGAGAATGCTCTAGGCCCGCTTTAAGCAGCAACGTTCGAAACAAATGGGACCAGTCCACAGGTTAGGGTTGCCAACATGCTTCCTGTTCCTCTCCCCCCTCCAGCACCTCCACCCCCATCTACGTCCTTTTATTTTACTTATTGTTTAATAGAATTTCACCTCAGAGAGGAAGGGAGGGGGAGAGAAACATCGGTGATGAGAGAGAATCATTGGCTGCTTCCTGCATGCCCCCTACGGGGATTGAACTGGCAACTGGGCACGTGCCCTTGATTGGAAGGGAACGGGGGACCCTTCCGTCCACAAGCTGACGCTCTGTCCACTGAACTAACCCGGTCGTTGTCATTTTAAAGTCTTGGTCAGCTCGTCTCGGTCCACAGGTGTTCAAGGCCCTTGTGATCTGTCCCCCGATCTTCTTTCCTCATGTCACCCCCCACAATTCGAGACGGCTGTGCTGACTGCCACCAGCTGCCCACGGCTCCCAGGCCCCCTCGGCTCCCGTGTCTCTGAGCTGCTACATATTCTGTTCCTCCCACAGGGTATGCCCTTCCTCCCCTTCACTTCCTCCTCTTTCAGGAGCCCCAGCCCTGCACCAACCTCTGTGTGAGAGGTTGGGGCTGGAATCAGGGCGAGACAATGAGACCAGGTCTGATCCTGTCTTTTACTGACAATGTTGATATTTTGTTCATTATGGAATTTCTGGCATCAATTTCGGTTTTTACACATATTGCATTAAAATATTATTTATGCTGATTATTGCTTTTTTATTTTGTGGGAGGGGGTGCCTCCTAAAGTTTAATACCTGCATTGAGAGTCCCACTTGCCCTGCATCTACAAAACAGGCCGGTGGCTGAACAGTGTCTTAATGTACTCACTTCTTTCTTCTCTCCTTTCCATTTGCCCCTTTCTCTTTCTTTTTCTTTTTGAAAATATATTTTTCAATAATGTCAGAGAAGGAGAAAGAGATAGAAACATCCATGTTGAGAGAAAATCATTGATTGGCGGCCTCCTACATGCCCTCTACTGGGGATCAAGCCCACAACCCGGGCCTGTGCCCTGACCAGAATCGAACCCTGACCTCCTGGTTCATGGGTCCACACTCAACCACTAGGCCATACCAGCTGGGCCCACTGGGCCCTTTCTTTTTCTTTTCCTTTTTAAATATATTTTTATTGATTTCAGAGAGAGGAAGGGAGAGGGAAAGAGAAAGACACATCAATGATGAGAGAATCATTGATCGGCTGCCTCCTGCATGCCCCTTACTGGGGATCAAGCCTGCGACCTGGGCACGTGCCCTGACCAGGAATTGAACTGTGACCTCCTGGTTCATGGGCCGATGCTCAACCACTGACCCATGCCAGCTGGGCCATTTGGCCCTTTCAAACAGGCATCTGGCTCAGGGGAGGTGGTAAGAGCCGACAAGTCTCTAGTCTTAGCCTGGAGGCAAGGACCTGAAACCTAGATTCGATGTATTGAACATGGATACGAGAAAGGAATTTCTTTTATGTAGCCAGGCCCAGCCGGGCCTGCACAGGCTTCTGGAGACAGTATGGGGTGCCTCAAGTGGATGGACCTCTGGCAAGACACCCCCTCCCAGGCCTCAAGAGGGCAGAGAAACTCCCAGGACAGCCAGGCCTGAAGAGACAGGGACAGATCAGCAGCCACCAAGATGGACACAGCTGCTCTACTCTGACCCTCTGCCAGCCCCAGGCCTGAGGTGGGGTTCTCCGCACGCCAGCTGAATAAGGGGCGAGAAAAGAGAATTTATGGGGAAATGAGGCAGGTATGAGTGTTTAGAATGAGTGTATCCTTTCTTTCCTTTTTATTTTTAAATATGTCTTTATTGAGTTCAGAGAGGAAGGGAGAGGGAGAGAGAGGAACATCAATAATGAGAGAGAATCGTTGACCAGCTGCCTTCTGCCCAATTGGGGATGGAGCCTGCAACCTGGGCATGTGCCCCGGCCAGGAATTGAACCATGATGTCCTGGTTCCTAGGTGGATGCTCAACCACTGAGCCACCAGGGCCAGGCTAGAAGGAGCCTATTCTTTCCACTGGGACGATAAGACCTCAAGGTTCTGTGAGGATCGCTGGTAAGATGAACTGAGATATTGTGCAAAATGCCTGGCCCTGGGCTGGCCAATCGTGTCCCCTGAGCCCTGACATGGGCCAGCACAGCCTTAGAGCCCGGGGTGGGGTCCCCTCATTCTAAACTTGGTTCTGCTTCTCCCCATCAAGTGACCCCAGTGGGGGTCTCTGAGCCTCAGACCCCTCTTCTGTGAAAGGACAGGGCAATTCTTATTCCCTGGGATAATCCCTGTCCGAGAGGGGGGTACTCCAGGGCAGTCGCCTTCTCTCCCTCCTCCCCCAACATTACCTTCTGTGGTGAGGCTGTCCCAGGACAGGGAGGAGGAGGTGGTGCTGAGGTCTCCGTCCACAGGGCTGACGGAGCTGCCAGGGGAAGACGAGTCGTGGCCCTCGTCCTGGAAGTCCTCACACGTCCGGCCCTCTGCCTGGAAGAGAGACCGGGCTGCCCTGAACAGAGGCCTGGCTGATGGGCGCCCCACACCAATGAGGACGGGGGGGTGGAGGGGCACTTCTATCCCCTGGCGGTCAGAAAATGTAAGGTGCCATGCCTGGTCCAAGCACGGTGACCTAGCCAAAGCTGTGCCCTGCATGCCTTTAAGCTTTGCACTTTATCCTGAAAGCAGCTTATTTTTTTTAAATATATATTTTTATTGATTTCAGAGAGGAAGAAAGAGGGAGAGAGAAACATCCATGATGAGAGAGAATCATTGATCAGCTGCCTCCTACACGCTCCCTACTGGGATCAAGCCCACAACCTGGGCCTGTGCCCTGACAGGGAACGAAACTGTGACTTCCTGGTTCATGGGTCAACATTCAGCCACTGAACCATGCTGGCCAGACCTGAAAGCATCTTACCTTACAGGGCAATGAATCTGCCTACTTTTTTTTAAATATATATATATATATATATTTTATTAACTTTTCACAGAGAGGATCAAGGGACAGAGACCTAGAAACACTGATGAGAGAGCAACATCGATCAGCTGCCTCCTGCACACCCCCAATGGGGATGCGCCCGCAACCAAGGTACATGCCCTTGACCAGAATCAAACCTGGGACCTTTAAGTCCGCAGGCCGATGCTCTATCCACTGAGCCAAACCGGTTTGGGCTGCCTACTGTTTTGAATCCTCCCTCAAGCAAGGAGCCGAGATGCCAACTCTAAATAAACAGAACAGATCTGTACATTCACCGATGGCCCACGGTGGAAGTAGGCCGCTGGACAAGATTCTTCTAAGGCCAGAAAAAGACTGCTCGCCCAGCCTTCCCAATAAAACAGAGGGGCCTGGGGGGTTATGTTTAAATGCTGGGCCCAGCACCTCTGCCCTCTCACCCACTGTGAGATGCAGGCCAGGTCACTACACCTCTCTGAACCTCAGTTTCCCATTCTGGTTCGTGGGGCAGCAGCCCCAGCTCCTGGGGCCATGTGAGGAGCAAATCAGAGCAAATGTAGACAGCACGCTGGGGCGTGTGTTTGGTCTGCAAGAAGAGATGAAGAGGGACAGGGAGGGAGAAAGGCCACATGGGTGACCCACGTGTTAGTATAAGGGGTGACAACAGGATCAAAGTGCGGTGCATTCTGGGAAATTCCACTCGTGAGAAAGAACAGGTATGGGATGCTAACTGGGAGGAGCCTGGAACAGCCTCCTCACTCCCAGAATGACTGCCGCCCACCCCCAAAAGCTGAGGCTGGAGCCGCAGTCGCTTCCCGAATGTCACCAGGGGCACCGCCTCCCAGAGGATCTGAGTCCCAGGTGGAGGGAGCCATTTCACCGAGAACCAGACACTCTGAGAAGAGCGACCAGGCCGGGGCCCCAAACAGCCCCGCTGCTCCCCACAGCCTGGCTCAGCGGAGCCTCTCACCTCCTGGGCACAGCCGTAGGCCAGCCACTCCTGGCGGTAGCGGTCAAAGCCACTGGAGCACCTGCAGGGGGAACCGGAGGTCAGAGGTGGAGGTGGGCGGGGGGGTGGATAGAGAAACTCTCCCCTTCCTTTCCCCCCATTCAGCAACAGCCCCCCGCAGGGCTCGGGTGGTCAAGCTCCCCTCTGAGACCTCTGGGCAGCTGCCCTCAGCACCAGGCGGCTGTGGAATCAGGCGTCAGACGCTCCTGGCCCCTCGCTTCCTTGCCCAGGAGGAGGGAATGGCCTGTGGGAAACCTTCACTTTCTCTCTGACCCCGCTCTCAAGGACCAAGGCCTCTCCTGCCAGATGAGGGTGACGGGGGCTAGACAGACCCCATGACCTCCAATGACCTTTCAGGTCCCCTTGAACTGGGGCCGCCAGGAAACGGCTAAAAATCCAGGGAATTCACACGCGTGTTCTCATCCGGGGGAAGTCTCATTCTCGTTCGTTCCTCGAGACCCCGTTTGTGGCATGGAAGGGCCTGCACTTGGCAGGGAGAGGCTGGGTGAAGCTGGACATCGGCAGGTTTAACTAACACCCCTCTGGGTGACATTCAAGGGCAGACAGGGAGGTCCTGCCACAGGCTGGCAGAGACGAAAAACTGGCCGACCAGGGCTCCAGAGAGGACGCTGGGCAGCTCCGCTAGGGCAGGGGTGGAGGCGCCGAGCACTTGGCTAGGGAAGGGGTGGAGGCGCGAGGATAAACCAGAGGATGCTCTCCAGGGCCTCGTGCTCAAATTTCCCATCTCCGCTCTCTGGTGCCAGGGAATCCATCAAGCCCGGCTCCAGGGCAGGGACATCTGCCCGGGAAAATAACATCACGCGCCTCCAGTGCGAAGAAGGGACTCGTGGCCAGTTCGCTTTCTGCACCAGCAACTGCCCGCGCATCTGCCTGAGAACAGGTTGGGGGGCTGGGGGCCGAGACTGGGGGCAGTGCTCCTTCTGAAGATGATCTGAGCTGCTTCGCCTGTTCCCTGAGCCACCCACCCCCCTCTCCCAGGTCCTCTGGGCCCTGGCTGTGGGGGACGGAGGACTAGGGGCACTATTGGAGGGTGGGAACTAACATTTCTTTTAAGCCACAATGATTCCTTCAAGGACTGAGCCTTTATCATTAGCTAAGAGCATCACATGCTAAGCCCTGAGCCAACCAACCCGGATTCAGAGAAGAAGGGCATCAGCAATGGCCGTCTGCTGAGTGCCAGGTGCTGCCTCAGCCCCATGCTGCTCCTGCGCCATCTCCCGGGACCCTCCCAACAGTGCAGGAAGGCTCATTTCCTGAGCCAAATCCTGGAGTTAGGGCCATTCTTTGACTCCAGAGTGGGCCACCGAGGGGGCAGGGGGGGGCGGCAATGTAGGATGAGGGGAAAACGCCAAGGTCAGTGAAATGGTCTAAATCCGCTCCAGGCCCCGGGCAGGGCGGGCAAGTCCTGGGAGCCTGCAGAGGGCCGAGCGGAGGAGGGGAGAGGGTGAGCCAAGAGCCCACATGGTGATTGCAAGCAGCTGCTGGTGGCCGCCCCGGTGCACCAGCCCTGCCCTCTGACCTTTTAGGGCAGCGGTTCTCAACCTGTGGGTCGCGACCCCTTTGGGAGTTGAACACTACTTTCACAGGGGTCATCTAAGACCATTGGAAAACACAGATACGATTCATAACAGTTGCAAAATTACAGTTATGAAGTAGCAACAAAAATGATTTTATGGTTGGGGTTCACCACAACATGAGGAACTGTATTAAAGGGTCGCGGCATTAGGAAAGTTGAGAACCACTGTTTCAGGGGCTGGAGCGAGCTCTTAGTTGGAGCCCAGGCTCCGGAGAGCGGGCAGGGGCCGAGCCCAGGCCCAGGGCACCTGCAGAGAAGAGGTTTCCAGAGCCACGTCGGCTTGGCCCACTCTGACGCAGCATCTCTGTCCTGCAGCTGACGGGACACTGCAGAGGCCGTGTCCACACCCAGGCCTGCCCTCCCCCAGCGTGACCGGCCCCCATGAAACTGGCACGGTCGCTGGCACCAGAGTGAAGGTCTGGGATTGGGCACATGCGTTCCCGGGGCTGTCAGGGGAGGTTTGCTTCCATCTGGCCCACTTTGCACTTCTCAGGGCTCAGCTGCCGCTGGATGCTGCTGAGTCACGTGGCAGCAGCCCCAGGGTTTGGGGCTCATCCGAGCGCCTGTGGATTATCGCCTCACACCCCATGCCGCCACCGAGATGGTGGCTCTCGAACTTCAAAGTGCCCAAGATGGGCCACGCTGTGAGGCTCCACTCATAAAAGAGCCAGCCTGGGGTCCACCCTGTGCGTTCTCTCTGAGGCTAACTCCCATGCGAATGGCCCGGGACACTTTGCAAAACGCGGCGTGGTATTTGAGGAATTAAAGTAACGGTGTGCTCCTCACTGCTGTTTCTCCCACCACAGAGCTCAGCCCCCCTTACAGAGCAAACAAACAGTGAATCAACGCCCTGGGAGGAACACCTGGGAGGCCTGAGGGGGAAAAAGGGGGATGGGGGAGAGAGGGAGAAGGCAGCTGATCAATGTTTCTCTCTCCTCCCAGCCTGACCTGTGTCCTGTGTGCTCCACGGGCCGCCTGTAAGGCGATGGCTTCTGTGTCTCCGCCAGCATATTGGAAAGGAGGAGCAAAGGGACCGCTGACAGATGCAGCCCAGCTGCAGGGCACTGGGGACTCTGTCACTGGCAGTGTTCAGGACTGCCTCACAGGCTCCCGGAGTTCACCGGGCGTCCCACTCACAGGAGAGACCCAGCGCCCCTCTGCCATTTACTTATCTCGGCCAGAACGGGGCTCAGCTTCTGAGCCTCGTCTGTGAGGAAATGACTCCAGGGCCAGGGTGGTAGATGAGCTGGCTTTAAGAGCTTTATCCCCGAACCCGCCTCTCCCCTGAAAACCAAGCCAACACGCTTTGTCTGGCCGGCTTCCCACAGCTGCCTGGCTTTTCCATGTCCCTGGCTTTCCTGAAACCCTGCCGCAGCCTGAGAAGGACCTCCTGGGGTCCTGGGGTCCTGGGGTCCTGGGATCCTGGGGCTCTCACCCCAACAGCAATGGGGCTTGGGGTCACCCCGTCTCGGAGCCGGCAGGTCTCACGCGTGTGTGCACGTGAGGCACCACGTTGACATGCAGGCTCTGGGGCCTCTCTCCCAGCGATGCTAATGCAGGACCCCCAGTATAACCAGGTGGCCCACGGACCTTTATTTCTCCTCTGTGTTTCGGACGTCCCGCGTGCAGAACATTCTCAGATTCTGGGGCGCTGGAGGCCGAGGGCATCTCGGAGAAGCCCTGCCCTAGGACCAGCCGCCCCTTTGCAGGTGTGGGGGGCGGGGGCTGCGGTCGCTGGGACTTCCAGGTGCCCAATGTCAGCAGAGGGACCTGCCACACGGGCACCTGCACTGGTCACAAGCCGCAGGGAGAAGCTCGTTTCTATGACCTTCTCGTCCTCAGGGTCAGAGTGGACTAGCCAGCCGTCCCGTCACCTTGGCAATGAGGCCCGAGGCCAGGAGCCGGGCCCTGCTCCCCTCTGCCCTCCGCCACAGACTGCCTGTGGGAACCCGAGGGTCAGTCCGGGCACAAACCTCTGGAGGACGTGGCACCAGCTGCAGTTGAAGGTCAGGTCCGAGGACATACAGGCGTCGCAGCTCCGATGCTGCAGGCAGGCTGCAAGAGAGAAGGCAGAGGCCCCTCAAAATCAGGCCCCCCCAAAATACAACTTTCCTGAGTGCCGAGTCCTTCCTGAACTCCGCAGTCTCCGACTAGCGGGGACCCTGGAGTTCCCGCACTTGAGTTCAACCCTGACTCTGCCATCTCTCCCTCTTTCCCTCCCTCCCTCCCTTCCTTCTTTCTGTCTCCTGGGGCAGGGTGAGGGGCGGGGGATGGGGGTTCAGGCCCTGAGCTGGTGCTGCCACAAAGCCAATGCACTTTTTTTATGAGAGACAGGCCCTCACCCCGAAAAGTGTCAACAGAAGGCTCATCTCAAGAGCAGCTGAGCAGAGCACCCTGATAGAAGCCAGAGGTGCCACCAACAACAGAAAAGTGACCCCTCATTCAATAAACATCGCGTGCATTTCTTCCCTGGGGGACTTTGATGGGACTCTCCCACAGTCCGTCAGTCAGGGAATCCGCTTGCATCCCATGGACCCCACCACGATGGAAGCTGGGAACCAGCCCCTGGCGAGGGGGAGAAAAGCCGCCGTGGGCACAGCATGGGCACCGTTAGATGCTTTGTAGGAGGGACTGACTGTGGGCGGCACCGCGTCTGTCTGTCTGCCAGGTCTTTGCGGGCCCGGAAGGGCGGATGGAGAGCCACGGGCAGGAAAGAAGCAGGAACTGGCCCGGCCTGAGAAAGAGAGCTCTGGCCGGTTTGCTCCCTAGAACAGTGCCTGCCTGGCCACGTGGGAGGCAGTTACCGTGTTACCGTAATCTAGATGCTGTTGTTGGCCCATTGTACAGAAGAGGGAAACTGAGGCTTGGGGGGAGTCACGGAGCTAAGAGTGGCTGGTCTGGGTGTGACTGAAGGCCTCTCTGAGCAGAGGGTCTGAGCACATAACCTCTGAGGGGTCCCTCTGCCCCAGCACCTGCCCTTACCCCACACCTGCCTTTTCAGGAGCGTCTTCTAGAAGAGGGACCAGCCGAGGGGTGCAGGGGCTGAGAGAGGGCCTGTCCATGCCTCTGGAAGGATCTTGGATAATCCCCGCCTCACCAGGTAAAGGAGTGAGCCTGGGCTGGGGGAGTCGGGGGTGCAGTTTTCGGAGGACAAAGCTCGGCCCTCTGCAGGCTCCAATCACAGTTTCCAAAACACGGTCCCCTCCCCCACCAGCTGCACCTACAGGGGAGCCCATGCCCTGGCCATTCCCAGTGACCCTGCAGGCCCCTAAATGGCCCCGGTTAAACTGAAAACAGACCCTGGGCGCCTCGTGGGGGTGGATACGACCCACTGACCTTTATTTCTCAGCGGCATTTCGGATGTCCTGCGTGCCTGTCAGTGCTCCCCACCTCCGCTGGAGGGTGGGAAGCAGCGCACACTGCAAACAGTGTCCCAGAAACCGTTCCCAGGACAGTTCCCTTCTTCCGCCTCTCCCCCCGCCCCCGCCAGCCCGGGCAGTGCGCCCTGTCCTCGGATGTCCCTGCTCCTACATGCAGTGTCACTCCAGCCCGGACCTGAGATGTGCGCTCAGCGGGTCCGGAGAAACCAGCCGTTCCCAGGCCCAGGCCACTCTGGCCCAGAGGGAGGACAGGTCTGCAGCGTGTTCTAGCCCCGTGACCCCGGGGTGTCTGGGTCCTTCCTCCTCATTTCCAGGGGAGGCATGTGACCTAGCATTGGAGAGCCTCCTCCTCCTCCTCTTCTTCCCTCACCCTCTGTTCCCACAACCTCCAGGGAAGAGGAGGAGGGGGGGGTTGGGGAAACAGACAAGGAATGCCCCCGGGGCAGGGATCAGGCCGAGGCCTGGAGGAAGCTGGGAGGTACCCGGAGACAAAAGAAGTTAAAACTTCTTTCTTTAAAAACCCTCTCCCTCGGCCTCCCAGCTGCTCGGACCAGATCCCGACCAGCAGCCCACCCTGATCCTGCCGGCAAACTGCAGCAACAGGGGCCTTGGCCTTGACCTGCTTTCACCTGTAGGTGCGGGGGGGGGGGGGGGGGGGGGCAGTGCAGAGAGAGGAGAGGGCCAGGGCCCATGGTTCTTGGAGAGCTGCTGGCAAACTCTTATGGCCTCTGCCTGGGGACTCCAGCATCCCTCTCCTCTGAGGAAAATTCACTGACCCATAATGCATTGACCCATAATGCATTACCCATAATGCATTGGTCCATAATGCATTGGCCCATAATGTATTGACCCATAATGCATCTCCACCCTTCTCTCCCTGACCGGTCATTCCGCTCCTGGATTATTTTTCCTGGGGCTCCATCTACGTTCTGAGTGGTGCCTCTCTCCTGGGTTTCAATGGTCGATGTAGCTCTCATCTGTCAAGCACAGACCACACGCCAGGCCCGAGAAGTGCCAGGCAGTGCCAGAGCTGGCATCTGTGTGCTCACCTCTCACTACTGTGGTTCAAGCCCTGCCCAACGCTCTGAGAGGGAGTCGGTGTCAGGCCCAGGTGACAATGAGAAATGGAGGCCCAGTGGCCACACAGGGGTTGATGGTAGGCCTCGGAATGGCACTCCATCTGTCTGTCTCCAGAGATCTTTCTAGGCCACAACTGTCCTAGACCGCCTTCCCCTGTCAGGAGGAGCCACGCCCGCTTACTTGGCAAGGGGGTGAACTCCACGGCCGACGTGCTGGTGACCTTGCTGGGGTCCAGCTCCACCCGGTGGTATTCAAAGATGGCCCTGCGCCGGGACTCTGAAACAGAGGCAGAGCCTGTCGTCAGGAACAGGGCCCGGGCAGAGGCTGTGAGGCCGGAACCGGGAGCCTGATGCGGGCAAGAGGTTGTAGGGAGTGGAACTGAGGGCAGGAAGTAAACCCTTCGAGCGGGGATAGTGAGGCAGGTGCTGCGGGGAGCCGGAGGACAGGAGCTGACCTTCACAGAGCGTGGTGTTATCAGCAGGTTTCACTACTCAGCGCAGAGGCCTGGCTGCTCCTGGGGTCAGGACCCAGGAGATGCCAGGTTCCTGGAGCCTCCGTGCCTTCACAGTGGCTGCTCCCTTGACCCATAATGCATTGCCACCTTCGCTCCCTGTCAAGCTCACCCTTCTACATCCAGCTCAAAGGCTACTTCTTCTGACAAGCCCCCTGGGCCACTCCCTCTTCTTCCCAACCCAGGCCCGGTGCCCTCCTGCTGCTGCCCTCACCCCCCTGTGTGGTCACTAGGTTTCATCTGGAGGGTGGGGGAATGAGGCGTGAACATCTGGATCTGAACCTGACCCGCAGTGAGCACTCCGCACACGTCTGGGGAGGGATAATCTGACCTTGGAGGACTTCCTTCCTGGCCAGAGTGAGGTTCAGGCCTGGAGCCAGGCTTATGTCCTGCCTCAGCCCCTGAAGAAACTGCCTACAGGACCTCAGAGTCAGGACACCCCAGTGTTGATGTGAGTTTTATTCCCAACTCACTGGACAACCACAGGGCCTCAGTTTCTTGTCTGTGAAGCAGGAAGACAGAAACACGTGCTCTCACCCCCTTTGGAACTGTGGATGGAAAGACTTTTCCTAAAACGGCAATCTGAGCTGCCCTGATATTTCCCGCCACACCCCCATCATCACCCAAGAACCATGACTTGAGGCTGGCTTCCTTTGGCTCTGAAACTCGGGAAGCCAGCCACTGAGCTCTGTGAATGAGTTCCTTATGAGGGGGAAAGGTCACTTCATGCTTGGTCGACCCAGCACCCCTTCTTCTGGATGGCTTCTCCAATTCCCTTTGGGGGAACTTCCCCCAACCCCTGCCTTCATGGTCTGTGGAAGTTGCCTTGGTCCTCCACAACCCTGCCTCCCTGGCCACACAGTGATTGGTCCAGGACTGAGCATGTGATGGAAACTGGACCAATCACAGGCCTTCCCTGGGACTTTGCCACTGTAACCAAGAGCCCCTTTGCTTCCTACTAATGAAGCTAAGATGCAAGCTTGGGATCCATGAATGGCCACCGTTCCAAGCTCTTGGGGAAGGCCAGGAAGTGAAACTGTCTTGCGAAAAGAAGCAGAAAGTCGGGGTGGCGTTCCAGGCTCTGGAGTTCCAGATCCTGCCCCAGCCCCTGTCTTACCAGTGGTCAGCTCTCCCGTGCTCGGTGGGCTACCTCAGTGTCCCCACTGCACCCTTTCCCCCACAGAACCTAGTCCAAGGTAGGTTTTTGTCGCTAGCAGCCAGAGTAGGCGAGGAGATAATTTTCTCATTCAGCTGAAGGGGGTTGGAGGCAAGTTCCCCATGGTGGTAGTAGATCTCAGTTGGGGCATCCAGGAAAGAGGGTGTCCTGTGCAACTGCTGGGTGCCCCTATTTTCCTCCCTTATGAAGAATATGAGAGGGGGAGGCCTCTGCTGCTTAAAAAAATATCTCATCGTGGGGTGGTGAGCACACAATACAACACAGAGGACGTGTTACAGGATTGTACACCTGAAACCTATATAACTTTACTGACAAATGTCACCCAAAGAATTTAAAAATTATATCTCAAGAATATCTCAGCTATGTTTCTTTCCATGTTTATTCCCTAATCTTGGAATTGCTCCTTCCAGCATGGAACCCCAGGGGGGTCTGGGGCCAAAGCAAGCTCTCTTCCCATCCCCACTTCCCACCCCCACACACTGGCCCTCTGCAGAGTAACGGTGGACATCTCAGCCCCTGAGACCTCAGAACCTCCTCGAAACACACTCGACGCAAACCACTCTGGTTTCAATGCCAGCAATGATGCCCTGGAACTAACCAGGAATCCGCAGCCCCCTCCCCGCCGCCCCCCGGAGGCCTGAGCCTGCGGTGCTGGCGCTACCCACTACCCGCTCGCATGCCACTAGGAGGGTCTGCTACCCACGGGGCAGGGTCTGCCTGGACCGAGTGGGAAGGGGGAAGAGTGTGCGGGACGGACAAGAATGTGGAGGAAGAGAAGTGTTGCATCAGGAGAGGGACCACACAGGGAGGGAGCCTTAGGCTCTGCCCTCACCATCTGTGCGACCTTGGACGGGGGACTCAGCCCAGTGAGCCTCCTCCACAAATGGAACCGGTTACGCTGCACTCAGGGGCTTGGTCTGGGAATTCAAGGAGGCAACTCCGGCCAGAAGCCTCTCACAGTTTTCTCCTCATCACCCGCTCCTTCTGTTGGTGGCTGAGGCTCGGGGGCATTTTCAGCTCCTCCCAACCCCTCACTCTCTGATCAGAAAACATGAGGGAAAGGAGGGCATGTTCCTTTCCTCCCCCCTTCCCCACCCCATCAACCCCAGCGTGTTTCTTGTCAGCGATTCTCCAGAGGGTCCCGGACTCAGCTCCTCGGCAACTCCCGAGGACGTTGTGGATGGAGCGGCCCCCTGAGAAGCAGCTGACCCCGGGAGTATCCGTGACCTTCCTCTGAGCCCCACGGTGCCGCGTGCGATGCCCAGTGTCACCTGTGACTCTGCCCCAGCAGCGTTCACTTTGCTGGCCACCTGCCCCTCCAGGCTGCAGCTCCCATGGGCAGAGCCTACAGGTTATTGGTCCCTGTCTCCCGACCCCGAGCACCAGGCCCTGCACATAATAGGACATCAACAAACGGCAGCAGCCCTAGCTGGTTTGGCTCAGTGGATAGAGCGTCAGCCTGCAGACTGAAGGGTCTTGGGTTTGATTCCGGCCAAGGGGACATGCCCAGGTTTTGAGCTTAATCCCCAGTAGGGGGCATGCAGGAGGCAGCCAATCCATGATTCTCTCTCATCATTGATGTTTCTCTCTCTCCCTCTCCTTTCCTCTCTGAAATCAATTATATATATATTTTTTAAAATTGACTGTGAATGGATGTAGGAATGGATTACAGATAGAAAACCTCAGCAACAGATGATAACTCCAGCCCGCAGCCCACAGGAAGCCTGCCTTCCTCCCAGCCCACCGCAGGTGATGATGGCCTTTCTCCGAAGGGCCACTCGCCTGGGCCCACGAAGGCCAGACAACTTAGAGCTCCGGGTAGACCAGGTGACTTGCGGACTTCTCTGCCTGCAAGGATGCAGGGACAGCCGCCCTCGTTAGAAGCCAAGTGAAATGGAGGGACCAAGGGGGTCAGGGTTAGGGCACAAAAGGAGACAGGGATTTGCCAAGGGAGCCGATTTCAGAGACAAAAAGCAGCACCCCGGGGAGAGCTGGGTCCCCAGCAGAATCTGGTGGGGGTGGGTCTCCCCACCAGCTGGGCTCAAAGTGGGATTGTGCCTCAAAGTGAGGGGCCACCAGAAGTGGTCAGACGTCCTCCAAAAGTCACCACAGCTGAGGGGACCAGTGTGGCAGGAAGGAGGAGGCGGATAGGTGTGTGGAAACATACCTCTGATTTAAAATACCCGTATTTTCTGGCGTATAAGATGACTTTTTAACCCAGGAAAATCTTCTCAAAAGTTGGGGGTCGTCTTATAGGGCAAGTGTATCCCAAACTCTATATTTTAACTGGAAAAGTTGGAGGTCGTCTTATACGCCCAGTCGTCTTATACGCCGGAAAATACAGTACTTGCTCATTTCAACTACCAAGGTCTAAGGCTTTGGTCATACTTTTCTTTCTCTATAAACAGAACCCTTAACACCCCCGCTGGACTTATTTGCTCCTGGGTTACTTTGCCAACATCTGGGGCTCATCCGAGGACAATGACGTCTGTCTGAACGACCAGCACATCCCTTCCGGAACCGGCACACGGGCGGCCACCCCAGAGCCACCTCTTGGGCAGTTTGAGACGTTCCGTTTGATCTCTGCTTCCACTGAAAGATCAGGAACCCCAAGGCCCAGACGCGGAAAGTCCTGCACCTGATTAAGCAACGCCCCCGGTGCAAAAGAGGGGTTTCCGTGTCCCCTCTGTTTCCACGCAGACACCATGGGAACGGCATCGTTCGGAAAAGTCGGTCGGATACGTCCCTCCAAGATGGGTGGCTCTGATATAAAAAACACCAGATGTTTGGGGGAGAGTGCTCACCCGCTCGTTTGTGTGTTTGCTTCCGTAATTATGAATCGAGCCCCAGAGGGGCCTGCCCCCAGGGGGTCCCTCCTCAGCAGGAAAGCCGAGTAGGCAAAGGGGCAGCCTGAGGAGGGGAAGCGAGAAATGGCGAGGTGAGGCTCGGGGCAGAGGGAAAAACTGAGCGAAAAGAGGGGAGGGAGAAAGGCCCCTCCTTCCCCCCTCCCCATCCCGGATAAAAAGCTCCAACAGAGAGCTCTGTGAAGGACCCTGTATCCAGAGAGCCGGAGGCGAAACAGGCCGGGTCTGGGGATGACAGGTCCCCGCCCACCACACCCTCATTTGGCAGCCAGTTCCGGAGCTCCCCATCCTCCCCCACTCCCGCCACCCCCCCGCCCCCGCGGCCGGCACAGGCCTCTGACACATTTCTGGACTCACATCTGCTGTGGAAGGAAAGGAAAGTTCTGGTAAAGGAGAAGGCCCACATGGGAAGGGCCATCCAAGGCCACGCGGGGGCCAGCCAAGGGGCAGCCTGTGATTTGGAGCCTCGGATACAGCAATCTCCCTCCGCCGATCCCACTGACTCAGGACCTGTCCGGTTTGCGTTAGTTACACTCAAGTTTTTCTTTTTTTTTTTTTTTTTTTACTGTCTATAAAAGAAAAGGCTCCTTAAACAAACACATAGGTTGAGGAGAGGGGGGAGGCATCTGCTAATTAAAAAAATATCTCAGCCGAGACCAATTTGGCTCAGTGGATAGAGCGTCGGCCTGCAGACTGAAGGGTCCCAGGTTCGATTCTGGTCAAGGGCATTTACCCCCAGTGTGGGGCGTGCAGGAGGCGGCTGATCGATGTCTCTCTCTCATCGATGTTTCTAGCTCTCTATCCCTTTCCCTTCTTCTCTGTAAAAAATCAATAAAATATATTTTTAAAAAAATATCTCATCGTGGAGAGGTGAACACACAATGCAACACAGAGGACGTGTTACAGGACTGTACACCTGAAACCTATATGACTTTACCGACAAATGTCACCCAAAGAAATTAAAAATTATATCTCAAGAATACTCAGCTATGTTTCTTTCCATGTTTATTCCCTAAGCTTGGAGTTGCTCCTTCCGACTTCACCCAGCACGGAACCCCAGGGGGGTCTGGAGCCAAAGCAAGCTCTCTTCCCATTCCCCCCTCCTCCCAACTGCAGAGCAATGGTGGACAGCTCAGCCCCGGAACACACGAGACCGAAGAACCTCCTCGAAACACCCTCCATGCAAACCGCTCTGGCTTCGGTGCCAGCAACGCTGCCCTGGAACTAAACAGGAATCTGCAAAACGCCCCGCCCCCCTCCGAGGCCTGTGCCTGCGGTGCTGGCGCTACCTGCTGGCATGGCCCCACTGCTAGGATTGAACAACAGACGCGCAAGGGGCCAGAGTTGCCACGGGTTCCAGCCAAGAGGCAGCGGCAGGAGGTGCTGTCGGGAGTGGCGGGGTCGGGCCTCGGAGGGGGACAGCAGCAGGCGGAGCCCGGAGCTTTGGTGCCAGCGGGCCCCCAAGGTGCTCCTCCCTGCAGCCCCAGTCATGCTTCTCTCAGGACACGAGGGGAAGTGCACTGTGGCAAGTTTCACCCCATGGACCCCCTTAGCATCTGCAGGATGCCCCCGGCTGATGCTATGGAATGTGCATGGCGACTGTGATAGCTGTGCACCATCGCAGGGACATGGCGGAGCAGAGATGGAACTGCCTCATAGCACGGATGGCAGTGTGCTCCCCTCAGCATCCACAGATAACGCAGGGGCCGTGTGGGATACTGAGAGGGTGAAAAGGCTGAAGGGACATACCGCATTTTCCGGTGTATAAGACGACTTTTTTTATATATATATATTTTTATTGATTTTCTACAGAGAGGAAGGGAGAGAGACAGAGAGTTAAGAAACATCGATGAGAGAGACATCGATCAGCTGCTTCTTGCACGCCCCCTACTGGGGATGCGCCCACAACCAGGATACATGCCCTTGACCAGAATTGAACCTGGGACCTTTCAGTCCTCAGGCCGACACTCTATCCACTGAGCCAAACCGGTTTCGGCATAAGATGACTTTTAACCCAGGAAAATCTTCTCAAAAGTTGGGGGTCGTCTTATATGCTGGATGTTGGGCGAGTATATCCCAAACTCTATTTTAACTGGAAAAGTTGGGGATCGTCTTATACGCCGGAAAATACGGTACTTCCTTTGCGAATTCCTGTTATCCGGCCAGGAGGGGACCCCCACTTGTCTGCCCTGGCAGTGATGATGGTGCAGTTAAGCGTGGGGACATCCGGAAGGAAGCAGCCACACAGACATTTCAGAACACCCCCCAGGTGTTAGCTCTGACCTTCAGTGGCACCAGCGATCAGATTATTTCCGGTGGAATAGACGACGCTATCAAGGCCTGGGACCTGCGTCCAAGCAAGCTGACCGACACCACGAGCGGCCACACAGATTCACGACTGGCCCCAGTTTGAGCTCTGAAGGCTCTCCTCTTCTGTCCAATGCAATGGACCATACCGTGCGGGTCCGGCCGTTTGCTCCCAGAGAGAGAGACATGTGAAGATATTGCAAGGAAATGGCCACCCCTTTGAAAAGAACCTTCTGAGATGTTCTTGGTCACCTGATAGAAGCAAGATAGCAGCCGGCTCAGCCAACGGGTGGGTGTGTGTGTGAGACACCACCAACAGGAGGATTTTGTGTAAGCCGCCAGGCCATGCTGGCTCCATCAATGAAGTGGCTTTCCACCTCGATGAGCCCATCATGCTCTCAGCATCCGAGGACAAGAGACTGGCTATGGGCAGATCCAGTGAAGATCAGGAATGGAAGACCCTGAGGCTGCCTGGCCTCAGACTGCACCCATGGCCTCAAGTGGTACCCATGCCAGCATCCTCCCTTCAGATGAAGACCAAGAAACCCGTAGTAGGTGGCCACGTTCCAACAACCACACGCATCTCATCTCACCAAGATGGATGACTGAAGCAAGCTTACCGAGGCCTCCCAAAACCACCTGCCAGATTTCAGGGACTGTTCGGGTTTTTTCTTCTTTCTTTATTTATTTATTTTTCTCTTCGAAGGGACAGACATTAATTGGATTGTAGCTTCCTGTTTTCTCCACCAGATGGAAGATAGGGAATGTGATTGAAATTTGCTTATGGGGGATTTATTTTAATGACTGGCTTGTATATTTTATTTCTGGGTTTCTCTGAGTCATTTCGTATTAAAAGACAAATAGATGCCTTTTTTTTTCCTTTACAAGGAAAAAAAAACACACCACACAAATGAATAGAGGAAATGATATGGACTTCTGGGACCCCCGCCGGCCAAAGGAAGAGTGCGCTTCGCGCGCCTCTGCAGAAGGATGCTGCTAACGGCACACGACCCTTTCCCTGGGTCCATGCACCCTCTGCAGACGCCGCTCCAAGCCCGAGCAGCAGTTTATGGAAGGAAGTGGGGGAAAGAAAAGCTCTCCTCCCCTCAACCCCAGGAGCGAGAACACGCAGGATTCCCCGGCCCTCAGGCTGGGCAACGAGAAGAGAGATGTGTCAAGACATTTCAAGCAAATGTCCACACCTCTGAAAGTCTCTGGGTAGGCTGCTGTCATGGGGAGATTATTTTTTAATGGATTAAAGGGTTCTATGTTTTGTTTTTTAAATATGTTTGTATTGATTTCAGAGCGGAAGAAAGAGTAAGATAGAGATACATCAATGATAAGAGAGAACCACTGATTGGCTGCTTCCTGCACGCCCCCTACTGGGGATGGAGCCCGACACCCTGGCATGTGCCCTTGATCAGAATCGAACCCGGGACCCTTCAGTCCACAGGCCGACACTCTATCCACTGAGCCAAACCGGCGAGGGCTGGACTCTTGCATAGGGAGGAACCAAACTCCACTCCTCACAGTGCCCCAGGCAGGGAGGAGCTGAGCTGGGGATCAAGGATGGCGATACCACCCCTTCTGTACCTGGGTGGGCTTGGACTCTGGGGTTACCCTGGGTGACTGCAGGGTGCCGACCACAGCACTCCCCCGGAACTCCGTCCTGTTTGAGCCCCGGCTGTTCGGGGTTTACTGTTATCTGCAGCTCAACTGAATCCAAACTACCCCCCTGCCTGCCGGTGGCAGATCAGACCCAGAGGGACCTGACCACTTAGCCATGTAAAAGCCACCATCCCCCCAAGCACAGGTCACGGCTCATGTTAAAACCCACGGAAAGCCAGGGAGACGGTCCCAGCCAAGTTCACGCCTGGGGGTAGGCCTGGATCCCCGTGCTAAATACCTGGACCGACAGATGCAATGGCCAAAGCACGCAACCCCACACTCAAGTGGTGCCAGGCCCTGCTCTCATTTGGGGGTGGCAGAGAGCAGAGGCCAGTGGCACTCGCTTTTTGTGACTCACTGGTGGAGCACCTGCCTGGGCACAGAGCTGGGGCCACGGCGGGGTCTGTGGAGCACACGGCTAACGGGGGGAGGCGGATGAGCAGGTCGCATGATGGGTTTCATGTTAAAGGAATTTACAAAGGGCTCAGTAAGTGGAAAGGGATACCAAGGATTTGATGGCAGGGAGGCGGCAACATCTGAGCTTGGCCAATTGATACAAGACGGGTAGTCGATCCCAGAAACGGTGCCACAGGGATTTGGCATGTTTGGGGAACACAGGGCATACACACCGGTGCTACCTGGACAGAGGGATGGGCAACAGGAGGGTTTGGAGCCGAGACTATGAAATCAGGCTGCACAGGGCCTCGCACGCCATGCTAAGGATTGTGACTTGATGCTTCAGGCAACCAGGAGCCAGAATGACATGACCAGATCCATCTGGCAGTGACAAGAAGGACAGAGAGAAGAGAGACGGGAGCCTGGGAGCCGCCGGGCAGGGACGGGGTCCAGGCTCAGTCTTTTGTGGACACCAGAGCCCAGCACAGAGCCCGTGGCGTCACCAAAGCCAGCAGTTCCCACGACGGAGCCCCTGGGTCTTCTCGGCGTCTCTCAGGAACAGCAGCTGCCCTCCTGTTTTTTCAGGTGCAGGCGCTTCCGCCCGCCACCCCTCGCTCCGCCTCCCCGCGCCTCCCAGGCTCACTCTACACCAGCCTTTCATTCCAGACTCACAGAGAAGCCTCAGATGCAGACACTCCCAGGGGACCCGACTTCCTCTAGTTCACCCTCACTCAACAGCTGGATCCAACACACACTTCCTGAGCCTCTGCTGTGCGCAGCCCCGTGAGGGAGACACAGACGAAGCAGGCCAGATCCTGCCCCCAAGTTCAGTGATGCACGGGCCGCTCGCTGCCCTTCCTGCAAGGCAGCTGGGGGGTGCACATAGGGCTGGGATGTGTGGGGGACCAAGGAGGAAAGGATTCGCCCCTCTGGGTAGAAGGGAAGTGGGTCAGACTCAGAAGTCTGCAGGGCGGACCCTGAGGTTTAAAAAAGAACAAACAAACCCAGAAGATCTGGTTTCCATGTCTCCCCCTCCCGGCTGTGTGACCACCAGCCAGTCACTCCACCTCTCTGAACCTCTGTGTCCTCGTGTGCAAAGGCACAGACATACAGTCATCCTCCTGTATCTTCGAGGTATATTCCCAGGCCCCCCGTGGAGAGTACCCAACCCTATCTATGCTCTTTTTCTCTAGGCCGACATGCCTGCAATAACGTTGTGCTTATAAACTAGGCACAGCAAGAGATTAACCGTAATAAAATAGAATGATTATAACAATATTCTGTCATAAAAGTTATGTGAATATGGGCTCAGAATATCTTCTGTCTGCACTCACCCTTCTTGTGATGATGTCAAGAAAGGCTCACGTGATTGGATGAGGGAGGTGAAGGATGGAGGCATTGTGACATAGCATCAGGCTACTACTCATCTTTTGTTATTTTTATTTATTTTTTTAAAATCCTCACCCAGAGATATTTTTCCATTGATTTTAGAGGGAGTGGAAGAGAGAGGGAAAGACAGCGAGAAACATCGATGTGAGAGAAACACATTAATTGGTTGCCTCCTGCACGAGCCCTGACCAGGGCCCAGGCCAGGGAGGAGCCTGCAGCTGAGGTACTGCCCTTGACTGGAATTGAACCCGGGACCCTCTGGTCCTCGGTGGATGCTCTATCCACTGAGCCAGATTGGCGAGGGCTAGTCATCTGTTTCTAATTAAATTTCTCCGGCGACATTGGCTAACAGGATCGTAGGCTTCAGGCTTCGATTTCTATGTTACCGATCTGTGTGCCCAGTCATCGTCCATCACCATCTAGTACCCCCTCCTCACACACCCCCACCTCCCACACACACTACTCATCTCTGATGAGACGGCCGCTCGGTGACCAAGGGGCAGGAGCGAACGCAGCGCGGCTACGCTGGACAGAGGGGTGATTTATGTTCCCAGGCGGAACGGAGCGGGCCGGCGGCGAGAGATTTCATCACGCTACTCAGAACGACGTGCAACTTAAAACTTACGAGTTGTTTATTTCTGGAATTTTCCATTTAATATTTTTGGACTCCGGTTGACTGTGGGTGAAAGAAACCAGGCGAAGCCAAGCCCCGGGGAAAGGGGGGACCACTGTACGTTCGCTCGCTCACCGTGTTGGGAGGAAGCCCCAGGAAGAGGCTGTGAGCTCAGGCCTGGGCACGGGTGAGCCTGGTATCGCTGGACCCGGTGGCCTGCTCCCCACCACGGACGACAGCGAGGAGGGCTCGGACGGCACCTCTGAGATGAGGCGACAGGAAGACTGGCTCCCGTCGTGCTCGCCTGCCCGCTGGCTGCCTCGCCTGCTCTGATGGGAGCCAGCTGCCAGGCTGGGAGCTGGCCTGGGGGAGTGGGGGGGGTGGGGGGGGTCCACGTGGCAGGAACTGAGAGCGGGAAACTGGGTTCTGCCAAGATCGTCCTGAAAGCTCTCAGAAATAAGTGTATCTCCCCCCGCCCCTCAACAACGGTGGAGAGGACCGTCGCCCTGGCCTGTGGGAGACCCCGGGCCAGAGGACCAGCTAAGCTGTGCTTCGCTTTGCGATCCCCAGAAACGCCGATAACGTGTTTGCTGTTTAAGCCAGGCAGGGTCCCGGGATTGTTGTGCAGCAGCACAAACACTATGGGGGTGACACTGAGACTGTTCAGCAGCCAGCTCGGCACCGGCGCTGACCGGTTAGAGCAGGTGCGGAGGGTCCTGCAGGTCCGGCTGAGCCGCTCACTAGAGCCCGGGGTCAGGAAGGGGTCAGGGAGGGGAAGGGAAGGGAAGTGGTGGGGATCTGTCTATGGGAATACTCACACAAGGGTGTAAAAGTACCTGCTTGCAAGACTATGCACTGCAGCTTTATTTTATTTTTTCTATTTTTACGTTCTATTTTTTTACTTTATTTTATGTTATTTTATTGTTAATCCTCAGCCAAGGATATTTTCCCATTGATTTTTAAGAGAGTGGAAGGGAGAGGAAGAGAGTGAGAGAGAGAGAAACACATCGATTGGTTGCCTCCAGCCTGCAACCGAGGTACGCGCCCTTGGCTAGAATTGAGCCTGAGAGCCGTCAGTCCACAGGCGAACTCTATCCACCGCGCCACACCAGGGCGACTGCAGCTTTCTTTGTTGCAGCAAAAGATTGGAAACAACTGAAAGTCTACACCCAGGGGAGACGTCCATGCAGGGGCTGTCACGCAGCCGTTAACAGGATGAGAAACGTGCGGGTGTGGAAAGAGGGGCAGGATGTACTTTGTCCGGGAGAACATGGCACCATAGACCACGATTTGTGTAAAATGTGTACACACTCTTATCTGAGGGCTTGTCGCTCTAGAGACAACCGGGTAGCCCTGGTTGCCTCAGAAAGGAAAACTGGGGGTGGAGGTAAGGGATGGGAGAGAACCCTGATTTTTCTGTCCCCTGGAGCCCTCTGGAATGTTCCTTCCATCACCTGGGTGGGGAGGCAATCACGGCTGTGTTCTGGGAAGATCCTAAACCCCGATTTGGTGTCTGGAGCTTCTCTAACTTGGGGGGCATTGAGTGGAAGGGCTCCTGCTCGTCTGCCCCTCAATAACCAGAGCAGTGCCTCCTGCTGGAGCTTTTATTAATGAAGAAGCATTGGGACCTCGAGATGCCGCCTTTCTCCCCTCAATTCCCGAACTCCCCACCATCCGCCTGCTCCCCGACACCCGCACCCCCAGCCTGGGTCTGTCTGAGCTGAGTTCCCCACCCCCACCCAGCGGAGGTCTCTGCTGGCTGCCTGCACTCACCGGGCACGTCTGGGGATGTATTGAGCGTCATGAAGGCGTCCGACAGGCCGGCTTTGACGGGGTGCTGGGAGGAGCTGATTTCCAGGACGGACATGGGGATCTGCAGCAGCGAGAAGAGGCTCCATCTAGCCCAGACCCTCTCGGGCCAGCCCAGACCCCCTGCCTGCTTGGCGCTGCCTCCTGGAGGGTGTGAAGACCTCTTACACCCAAGGGGCCCCGCTCAAATTTCAAGTCTCCTCCACACTATCTCCAGCGCATTTCCTTGCTCTACCCTCCATCTTCGTGAGTGGCACCTCACACAGGCCTGGGAGTCACCCCTGCCTTTCCCTTTTCTTACCCCCCCGCCCCCCACTTCTATCTAATACATCTGTTAATTAACCAGCTAACTGGCTCTCACATCTGCCTAATGCTCTCAACTGTTCCCCCACCAGACTCCAAGTTAGCAACACCTCTTTCCTAACTCATCTCCCAGCATTCCCTCTCAGCTCCCAACAATCTGTTCTCCGCTCAGAAGCCAGAGTGACCTTTGTCAAGGTCAAATCTGGTGTTCCCTTGCCCTGTCTTGCCTCACCGCCCCTCCCCTCCATGCTGCCTCCTTTCAGTGCTTTGTACCAGCCAGGATCGATCCTGCCACAGGACCTTTGCACATGCTCTTCTTCCTCCTGGAACACACTTCCCTCTCCTCTTTGCTTCCTTAACTCCTATGCATCCTGCAGATTTTAACTCTTTTCCTCAGGGAGCCTCTCCTGGACCCCACTGAGAGAAAGAGCCCCCTGACCCACTCTCATGGCACCAGGCACCTCTACTTAAAGCCCTTGTTACAAGGGCAGTTCGACATTTGTCTCTGCAATTGCTGTCCATTGTCTCCACAAGACTTGCCCCCTACAAGGGCAGAGTCACAACCATCTTATTAGCTGCGTATCCCCAGCACCATGCCCCCTGCCGGGCACATTTCAGATTCCCTGCAAGTACTTGCTGAATGGGGTGCGGGGGAAGCTCCCCGAGACCGAGGCATCTCGCACTCACCTCTTTGTAGCCAAATACAATGCGGCCGTCGCGGTGCAGAGCCGCCTGGAAGGTGAAGCTGCCCCTGTCTTCCCGGCCTTGGAGGTAGACGTGGTCCCACTGCACAACAAACACTGTGCCTGTGGAGAGCGGCAGAGACCGGCTGGACGGGGAGGCGGTGCGGGAGAGGGCAGGGCAGGGACAGTGGCCTGCGTGGTCGGGCCCCGTGGGGACGAGGCGGGCAGTTTGCAAATTGGACCGAAGGCAGGAGCTGGGCAACCCACCAACATCAGCCTGGCCTCCACGCTGGAGAGGAACCAGGACTCCCTCTTTCAGCGCCCCCATACCATGCTTGCTCATCGCTTACCCCAAGCACGCCCCTCCCTCCCTTCCTGCCTGCCTATCCTGACCCTTGAGATAAAAAGGAGGAGAAACAGCAGGAATGCCTGTTCTGGGCTGGGAGGGGGTGTCTGGGGGACAAAGAAACAATAGGGGTCCCTAGTGTTTATTTCACCTCCATGGAGAGCCAGGCATTTTCGTCTCGTTATCTCATCAGATCCTGCTACCCTGTGTCCCCGAAAGTCAGACATCCCCCGAAAATAAGACCTACTTCCAGGTTTGCCTCTGGCTGTAATATATGGCATTCCCCCAAAATAAGGCTTCCCCCGACCATAAGGCCTCCCCGGAATAGAAGGCCCCCGAAGCTACCGTCAGGCGTCTGACTCGCACTGCCTGAAAGCTCCGACTACGCTGCGGCCAATCAGTGAGCTGGTTTGTGATGGCAACGACTACCGTACCGTAGACAGGTCATCAATTTCCTTTTTTTTTTTTTTGTTTAACAATAAATGTGTACCGTATTCTTCTCCATGGAAAAATAAGACATCCCCTGAAAATAAGACCTAGCGCATCTTTGGGAGCAAAATTTAATAGAAGACACTGTCTTATTTTCGGGGAAACAGGGTAGGTAGCCAGCAGCCTGTTGCCACCTTACAAGCGAGGAAAAAACACCGGAAGGTGGGTGGTGGCTGCCTTGCTGTGTGGCTGTGCCAAGTGCCTCGCCCTCTCTGGGCCTTGCGTGCCTCTGACGGGGCTGGGCCAGGGGAGCCGTGGTGCCAGGCGGCTTACACCCCGAGCCTGGCCTCACCGTTGTCGAAGTAGGCGACCGTGGAGTTGTCAGAGTATCCGGGGTTGAAGTTGGCCATCAGAGGGGCCACATACTGAGTGGCGGTGAGCATCCGATGGGTCACGTCCCCGGTGAAGATGAAGCCTGGGCGGGGAGAAGGGCGGAGGGGTCACCAGAGGTGACCTCCAGGGGTTGCTTCCTCTGCTCCTCCCCCAAGGGCAGGAAGGAGCAGTGAGGCAGGCAAGTCTTGAACCTCTGTCCTCGTGCCCAGGGGGTGGGCGCAGGGCCAGGTGTATATGAAGCAAACGGGCCAGAGAAGGCCCTCCCTGCCCCTCAGGTGGGCACCAATTCCCACTCTCCCTTCCCCTGGGCACACACACAGGCACCAAAGATGGCTCCTGCTCAGCCCAGTCTCCCTTCCCCTCTCAGTCACAGATTCAGAAGCACAGGGACCATGGGGACTGTCCACTCTGGCTTGAGCTGGCCCAGAGGGAGATACACACACACACACACACACACACACGCGCGCGCGCGCACGCACACGAACAAGCCAGCTCATAGGAAAGAGCTACGTATTTGGACACCATCACCACCTCCCTCCTAGAGAGGGTTCCCAAGAGAGCTAAATGTGGGTCCCGCTCCATTCCATCTCTACGACCTGATCTCCAATGCACCTCCCCAGGTCGGCCCCCAAGTTCTGGCTGAGAGCTCCCCCAGCCCTCCTGGCACAGCCTTACCTCCGGTTGCTATGGTGATCTGCCGCAGAGGATGCCCGTAGAAGGGGAAATCAAAGGACAAGACCACTCTCTGTCGGGGAGGGGAGAGAGTCAGCATGGACCAGGCTGCCGGCCAGGGGCCTGGGCATCTACACTACTCCATGCTTGTCTGGACAGGGTCGGGGGCAGGCTGCCAGACCACAGGTGGGCACCCCAACTCTGGTCAACCCACCCAGAAACCCCTGGAAGGCTCCGCCCAGATCACAGCCCTGAGGCCAGGTCCACTGACCAGGCAGGGTGGGGTGGTCCCCAGCCGCCCAGCCCAGGGCAGCGCTGCCAGGGACTGGCACTCACCGAAGCCTGCCGGTGGGTGTTGGAGAGGATTCGGTGTACCTTCACGTGGCTCCGGTTGGCCTCGGCCACGTCCACCCACAGCTCCCGGCTGCGAGGGTCGCCGGGGCCGTACAGACGGGACACGTAGTAGCTGTGGTTGTCCTCCTGTCACCCCCCAAGACAGAGCCCCCCGGAGGCATGAGGGGCCAGGCCTGCCAGAACCACCCTCTGCACCTCCCCGACCCAGACCTCTGGATACAAGAAAACCAGGCCCTCCCAGGAAGCTGGCCCGCTGGCCCAGATGGCTGGCTCAGGCCTGAGAGCCCCTGGACCTCCTGGGCCCCCAAAAGCTTAGTACTTGGCCCCTAGCCAGGACCAGGCAGCTCTGGCCCCAGCCAGATCCACACTGTGGTCTTCAGGCTCAGCCCTGCCATCCCCAAAGAGGCCAGGAGGTTTCTGCGGCTCAAGTCCCTATGAAGCACCCCAAGACAGAGCTCGGCTTGAGGCACCAAAGAGAAACGGACGGAGCAGCCCCATACAGAGCCCTTTTCTTCTGGGAGCCTCCAGGCTGAGGGAGAGAGCTCCCCTACTCTGAGGAATAGTATATATAATTGATTTCAGAGAGGAAGAGAAATAGAGAGAAAAACATCTATGATGAGAGAATCATTGATCAGCTGCCTCCTGCACGCCCTACACTGCAACCTGGGCATGTGCCCTCACCGGGAATCGAACCGTAACCTCCTGAGCCATGCTCGTCAGGCTGAGGAGTAGCCTTTTTTTAAAAAAATATATTTTATTGATTTTTTACAGAGAGGAAGGGAGAGGGATAGAGAGTTAGAAACATCGATGAGAGAGAAACATCGATCAGCTGCCTCCTACACACCCCCTACTGGGTATGTGCCTGCAACCAAGGTACATGCCCTTGACCGGAATCGAACCTGGAACCCTTGTGTCCGTAGGCTGATGCTCTATCCACTGAGACAAACCAGTTAGGGCAAAGTAGCCTTTTTAAGGGAGAAGAAAACACTGCATCTTTAAAGCTGCCAGTCTAAAGATGGAGGCAGGCCCTTGGTCGTGGGGAGTTGCTAGACTGAGGGAGAAGCTGAGACTTCTGCAAACAGAACACACAGACACAGATCCTCAAGCCGAGGGTGACACAGGGCCTGTACTGCAGTCACTACAGGGCTGAGAAGTGGGGGAGCAGCAGAAAGACCCTCTAACCGCTCCTCTGTGCCCCATGCAGACAGAAGAAAGAGCAAGACAGACACAGCCGGCGGGCGACTCCGGCAAGGCCTGTCCTGCATAGGAGTGCTCAGCGCCAGGATGGAAGAGGCCGGAAAAGGTGGGCAGAGAGGGTGGAAGGGCCGAGGGGGGGCGACGGCACAGCATTTCAGCAGGCGGGGTGGCAGGGGGAGTGGGAGGCGGGCAGCCTTACGAGAAACGGAGGCACAGCGGGCAGGCTCACTTGGCAGCTGCCTCAGCGATGGGGCTGCTGACCCGTGAGGTGCCCGCACGGTGTGGGTCATCAATCAGGCTGCCCGGCGGCCGCGGCCGCAGACACAGCGGAGCAGACCACACGGGCGCTGCCAGCTGCCAGCTGCCCAGCCAGTCCTGCCCGGGGCTCAACAGGAGCAGGAAGGGGGTGCCTGCTCTCCCCACCCCCCAGCAGGGACAGTCTGCTCCTTTGACAAGCCCCACGCTGGGAACCTGGGGTCGGGCAGAGCCAGGGAAGAGGAGCAGACGACGCGGGTCGACGGGGGCGGGGAGGGTAGATTTCACGCTGCCACTGCCTGGTTCCGCACCCAGCAGAAAAATTTCAAACCACAACCCTCTGCCCACAAGCCACTGGGGCTCCCACTGCCCGAGCCTCAGCCTGGCATGCCAGGTCTCATCAACAGCCAGCCCTGCTTCCTCCCTGGCCCTCCTTCTGTCTCCTCCTCTCCTTCCCTTGGGCATCCTGTGCCCCCGCCCAGCAGACCAGGGCCTCTGCAGCCTCAGGCCACCGGGGTCACTCAGGCCTCTGCACAGGCCCATCCTCCCGCCTGAATGACCTTCCTTGCCTTCCCCCCCTGGTCGATTCCTGTTACTTTAAGGCTCAGCGTACACTTCACCTTTTTAAAATGTTTTTATTGATTTTGAGAGAGGGCGGAAGAGGATAGAGAGAAACATCGATGAGAAGCATCCGCTATCAGCTGTCTTTTGCATGTCCCCTACTGGGAATGAGCCTCAAACCCAGGCAATATGCCCTGACCGGGAGTTGAACCAGCAACCTCTTGTTTTAAATATATTTTTATTGATTTCAGAGAGGAAGGGAGAGAGAGAAAGAAACATCAATGATGAGAGGGAATCGCTGATCGGCTGCCTCCTGCACGCCCCACACTGGGAATCAAGCCCGCAACCTGGGCGTGTGCCCTGACCGGGAATTGAACCGTGAACTGGTTCATAGGTCGATGCTCAACCACAGAGCCATGCCAGCTGGGCCCTTTGCCCTTTTATAAGAGGAGGAGGGATCCGTGCCTGGCTTTGGGTTGAAATTTTGGAAATAAGCCCGTCTCCCTAACGCCTGGGCATCCTTTCATGATCTGTGGGTGAAGGGCCACCCCTGGGTGTGCTCTCCTCAGATACACTGTGTCTCCCCAAAGACGGGTGTTTCACTCCCCACCCGGGACCTAGAACTGTGACCCTATTTGGAAGTAGAGGTTTAGCAGGCCCCAGTTCCCGTGATGGACGTCCTCCTGAGAGAAAGGAGAGGGAGATTCACGGAGTCGCGGAGGCCGCACAGGGAAGAAGGCCGTGTGACAACAGAGGCAGACATTGGCTTGTAGCCTGCCTCCCCCTCAGGCACACCACGGGGTGCCAGGAGCCAGCAGAAGCTACAAGAGGCGAGGACGGACTCTCCCCTGAACCCTGAGCGGGACCGTGGCCGGGCCGGGGGCCTGAGCCTCCTGGCCTCCGAGACCGTGGGGAGACACCGCTGCTCTCAGCCACCGGCTGTGGTCACAGGAAACAGACACATTCGCCCGCGGTGTGTTGCTGCGGCTGGAATGGGGTAACCCGAGTGGTCTCCCCTCTGTGTCACTGCCCCGTGGCTCCCCAGTTGCTCTCAGCTGGAAGGCCACACTCCGCTCCATCCCTCACAAGGCCTGGGGGGCAGGCCCCGATGTTGCCTACCCAGTCTCCTTCCCCCTCCGCTTCTTTAGGAGCAGAACATCGACTCTGCAGCCAGCAGCCATGGAGCCGGCTAAAATCCTGTCCTGGCTGGGTTACGGGTGACACCGGTGACAGGGGACCCGGGCTGGCTAATGAGACAAACTGAAGGTTCTAGGGGTGCCTTTTGAAAGAGGTCAAGTTCGACTGCTTGGCCCTCTTGCCTTTGCCCTTCTTATCCCTGCCTTTACTCTTTAATAAAAAAAATATATATATATATATATATATATAATTGATTTTTTACAGAGAGGAAGGGAGAGGGATAGAGTTAGAAACATCGATGAGAGACATCGATCAGCCGCCTTCTGCACGCCTCCTACTGGGGATGTGCCTGCAACCAAGGTACATGCCCTTGACTGGAATGGAACTTGGGACCCTTCAGTCCGAAGACCGACGCTCTAACCACTGAGGCAAACCGGTTTTGGCAGCCTTTGCCCTCTTGTCGCTGCCTTTGGACTTATTGTCCCTGCCTGGAACGGGGGTGTGATGGATGGAGCTTGGGCAGCCATCCTGGAACCATGAAGACAAGCCCACAACCTAAGGATGGCGGCAGGGAGAGCTGGTGGGACCCGGATGACATATTGCAGGGGTGCTCGTTAGCCCTCAGTCACACACACACACACACACCACCTCCCTTCCCCTGCTCTCTGCGCTCTCTTCTCTCCGTTTCTGCGCTCACCCAGTGCTGTCTGCCTCAGGACCCTGGGCCTCCCGGGGCCCCAAAACCTCTCTCTTCTTCCTTCAGAAGCCACCTCCCCTTCTGTCCCTCAGGCCTCAGCTTCGTGGGCCTTGCCTCCCTGAAACCTGGGTAACACTCTCCTCCTCCCCCCACCCCCTCTCCTGGGCTTCTCCCCTCCAGTAGCTGCACACTCGGGGTGTAAGCCGCCTGGCACCACGGCTCCCCTGGCCCAGCCCCGTTAGAGGCACGCAAGGCCCAGAGAGGGCAAGGGACTTGGCACAGCCACACAGCAAGGCAGCCACCAGCCACCTTCCTGTGCAGGCGAGCTCAGCCCTTCTCTCTGGTGATGAAGCACAGGGTCTGTGCTCAGCGCTCAGCGGGAGGGTTTGTTAGGAAGGAGGGACATTCCGGGGTTCACAGTGTAGTGTGTCTGAGGCCTGGCCACCCTATCCGATTGCTGCCGCCTCGGGTTCGGGTGGTGGGACGGCGTGGCGTCGCCAAACAGGCGGACAGCGGCGAGCAGGACCAGGTGCTGCCGGTGGTGGAGGAGGAAGCTGGGCAGGCCTGTGCTTGACGGGCTGTTTGCAGGCGGGGAGAGGGGCCCGTTTCCATCACCCGCGCCCGGGACTCCCCGGGGGGAGCGTGCACCAAGCCTCACGCGGGGAAACGAGGTCCTGACCGAAGCCACGCTCCGCAGCTGTGAAGCCCAAACTTGCTGACCGTGTCCCGCTGCCTCACCCAAGGTGAGCAGTGGGGTGACTGGGCACGCGGCTCACCGGCCTGTTGCCCTGACTCCTCTATTTCCCCCGCAGGAAAATGGTCCACCCCCCGCTGGTCCTGCTCCGCTGAGGACCTGGGCTGGTGCAGCGGGGGGGATCCCCGAACAGAATCACCCACTCTTAGAGCTCCCAAGGACACACAGTGGCCGTCTGCACTGACGACAGGTCTTGTCTACGACTCAGAGTCGGAAACGAAGGAAGCTGCTGCCTCTGCCTCCTGGCCCAGACAGTTTCTCCCCGAGGAGTGAGCAGGTCCCTGGGAGAGAGGGTCCCCGCGGAGACAGACCACGAGCAGGCCCGTGAGTGAAGCCCAGGCTTGGCATCAGGCCTCAAAGTGCCAAGTGCAGGGGCCTCCCAGGGGAAGGACTGCCTCAGGGTGGGGCCCCACGCAGAACCTGCCCCGCGCCCCACACAGGTCCCAGCACCCCACCGCTCCTGGCAGGGAGACGGATGGTCCCCAGGGCAGTGAGCCAGAAGCTGTATCTGTCTAGAGGCCTGGCCTGGGGGTGCTCCGTGGGGATGTGGGGGGCCAAATTGCATCCTAGAGAGGAAGGGACAGCTGGAGTGACTCCTGGGCAGAGCCAAGAACCAAGTCCAAAGAGTTGGGGGGGTGGGGCGCTGGGAGAACTGGAGGAAAGAGGAAGGCAGCTGGTGTTGGCAGAGCTGTGACACTTGCATTTCAGATGCATCGCCGCCTAACAAGGTGGTGAGTCCTAACATTGGTCCCATTTTGTAAGTGGGGAAACTGAGGCCTGCATATCTATCTGCACCCACGTCAGTCTCAAAGACAGGGCCTTTTCCTCTGTCTGCTGTTTCTTGTTTGTTTTTTAAATATATTTTTATTGATTTTTTACAGAGAGGAAGGGAGAGGGATAGAGTTAGAAACATCGATGAGAGAGAAACATTGATCAGCTGCCTCCTGTACCCGCAACCAAGGTACATGCCCTTGACCGGAATCAAACTGGGACCTTTCAGTCCGCAGGCCCATGCTCTATCCACTGAACCAAACCAGTTTCGGCTGTTTCTCGGGTCTTTAAGTCACTGCCCCGTGAGAAGAAGCCTGAGACCACCTGTCTGTCGCTGGTTAAAATGGGTCCCCTCAGAGGGACCAGCCTGGGTCCTTTAGGGAACACAGAGCCCAGGGACCGGGGCACATTCTCCTCCTCAGCCCTGGCACCTGCCTAGCGCAGGGCCTGGCACTGGCAGGTTGTAGCTATCAGGCGTCTGCCTCGTGTGAGCTCAATCACGCAGCTCCCACAGCTGATGGTGCGCAGGCTTGCGGGACCGTGCGCCCTGGCTCCAGCAAGGACCGTTTCCTCCCCCACCCCCTCTCCCCCAATAGCGGCAGCCCCCAAACCTCCTGTGAACCCCGGCTGCCTCCTCTAGGAGCCCGGGTCCATGGAAAGCACATTCCCATCCTGGGCCCGCCGCACGCAGGAGGGTAGCTCCCCATTCCTCAGGCTGTGGACGGAAAATGAAAGGCCACGTGCTAAGCCCACAAGCTCAGGGAGGCCTGCGTGGCGGTCTGCAAACTCAGAGACCTGAAGTCACCCCAACGGAGGGTCTGAAATTAAACTTTAAAAGCCGCGATGGTGGGCAGTCATGTCCTAGGCCGGTACCTTCCCTGATGAGGTCAGTTTTTACCGTAACTGAGCCTATTGTCTTTCGGCATCTGTGACACCACATCCCTGAAATGTCTGGGTAACTTGTAACTCCCCTTTCTCTGGACCCCTTGGGGCACAGCGTAACGTGCCTGGGCGCCAGGACAGAGGCCACAAAGTCCTTCATTGTTACTGTCTTCTTGTTAGTTGTTGACGACCAACTATCCCCGCATCCACCGAAGTGTCTATCATTTTGTTATCTGATCCCAGGGTTTGCCCGCTTTCCTTCCTCCCGCCTCTCTCACCTACCCCGGATGGATTTCATGTAGCCACCTACGTCCCCTCCTTCGTATAAAAATAGATGAAAAACACGCCGTTCTCTGGAGCACAATCCCAGTCCCAGTCCCAGTCCCAGTCCCAGTCCCAGTCCCAGTCCCAATCCCAATCCGTGCAGATACTGCTTCCCGGCAATTGTCGACAGTTGGCCGCAATTAAACTCACAAAAATTCTCTGCAGGTTTGAATGCTTTTACGTTAACAAGCTCTTCCCTGGGAAGTGAAGCCAACATGGGGGACGCTTCAGGGCGAGGAAGACAGCCCGGCTCCCCCAGCTTGAACGTGGAAGAAGTGCCTTCCACCAAGAGGCTGGCAGGCCACACGGCAGCACGAGGGGACACGGTGACTGATTGTCAACAGGGTCCGTAGGAAAGAGGACCTTACAGGCATCTGACTTCAATACGGATGTGCTGGGTACGCGAAAAGGAGACGAGATTGGTGGTGGTGGTGGTCGGGGGGGACTAGAGAGACAGAGACAGCAGCCCTGGTTTCCGACAGCTTTTCGGGTCCCCGAGGTCAGGCTGTCCTTCCTCTCCTCCCGGGAGCCCAGAATAGGTCCCTGCACCCCCAACATAAGCCTTTCTCCCAAGACGGCTCAAGCGGCTCCTTGGAACCAAAAGGGCCCTAACCAGAACAGCCTTGCTCCTGGGGTGATCAGAGGAAGGACTTCCAGGGACTCCCCGATAGCCCTGCACCTGCAGACAGTGTGAGTCCCAATGGAAAGAGGGAAGTGAGAAACCCCACATCCGAGAGAACTCTTCCCGGCAACGCTGGCCCCCAAGGTTTTCCTTTTCTTCTTTTTTTTTAAATATATTTTATTGATTTTTTACAGAGAGGAAGGGAGATAGAAAGTCAGAAACATCGATGAGAGAGAGACATCGATTAGCCGCCTCCTGCATGCCCCACAATGGAGATGTGCCCGCAAGCAAGGTACATGCCCCCAACCGGAATCGAACCTGGGACCTTTCAGTCCACAAGCCTACGCTCCATCCACTGAGCCAAACTAGTCTCAGCCCCCAAGATTTTCTTGATTCTACAAAGTCAGTCACTGCTGCTGCTGCTGCTTTTTTTTATGAGAGAAATTTTACTTAGAAAGCCACAGAGCTAGAAGTGAGCCCCAGAAGAAATGGGCTCAGGAAATAAATTACAAAGAAAGGGGCCTGGAGCTTGGTGACCTGCCCGGGAGGAGGAGCAGAGGGGAAGCTAAGGTGGGGGCAGGCTCTTAGCTGGGGCCTCCACCCTAAGGGCTTTTAAGGGCGGATCCGATAGAATATTCATCAGCTTTCCAGGTGTGTCCTTTCTGGGCCGAGGTTTCCGCTGCTTGGTCAGCTCGGCTCCAGGTCAGGGGTCATTAGTCAATGCAGCTGGCCCTGAGGTCAGCCCCAGCTTCCCTTATCTAGTTTTGCTGCTTTTCTGGGCCCGGCACTCAAACCCGGCTGAGGCCTGGATGTGTGTGAGAGAGCCAAATCTCGTTGTCCGGGAGCTTAATGCTTAAGGGCCCACACGGGAGTCACAGGAACCCACTCTTTGCCTCCCCACCCCCGCTCATCCTCCAAGGGGGTCTGCCACTTGACTGGCAACATGTCAGGGGAGCAAGGTCAGGGGAAGGTCCAAACCGAGTGGCAAGCTGAGGGCTTCCTGAGAGACCCCCCCCCCCAGACAAGAGTCACGTGGTGTGGAGTTCTCCCCACCTGGTGGCACTTCCCCTCTAGCCCTGCAGGCCCTGATCATGCTGCCCCCGACCTCGCAGAGGGCCAGGGAGCACAAGCCAGGCCACGTGGCCAGGCCACCGGAGGGACCAGGCTGCCTCCACATGCATGTGAGAAGCCCTGGTCAGTGATCCCCTTCGTGGGAGGAAGCGGCGTGATGCTGTGATTTCCAACATCTGCGGCCCTGAAATCCCTGCTTCCATCCTCCATGGGAGCTCCATCCATAAATTCCACCAGAGCAGCGGTTCTCAACCTTCCTCATGCCGCGCCCCTTTAAGACAGCTCCTCATGTGGTGGTGACCCCCAAGCATAAAATGATTCCCGTTGCTACTTCATCACTGTCATTTTGCTACTGTTATGAACTGTGATGTAAATATCTGATAGGCCGGATGTATTTTCACTGTTACAAATTGAACATAATTAAAGCATAGGATTAATCACAAAAACAAGATATAATTATATATTGTGAAATATTTATTTCTAATGACAAATAAATGAAATTTTGTCTTGAATCGTGGTGGAGCATGGGCAACAGTCTTCATATGACAACAGTAAACTACATTGCTACACTTTGCTACACCGAGGAGCATGTGTTGGTTCCTAAGACCATGGGAAATAGGTGTTTTCCGCTGGTCGTAGGCGACCCCTGTGAAAGGGTCGTTCGACCCCCAAAGGGGTCGCGACCCACAGGTTGAGAACCGCTGCACCAGAGGGAGGCCACTAGGGGAGAAGGACAGAGAAGGGCCTGGAGCCCCTGGAGCGACTTCCTTCCCCACTCCGGCAAATCACAACCTGGGACGCCCCTGGGGGAACCCTGAGGGTTCCGTGGCGTGCAGTCTGAAAACCACCGCTCTGGGATCCCGGGCAGGGGCTGTGGCGTCAGACACTGGACCCACGTGCAGACACTGGACCCACCGGAAAACAGTCTGTGCCCAGCCTGGCTCTCCACCCCTGCGTGTCTGTGCGGGCACCGCCCTGGCTCGCCGAATCCGTGAAAGGATTCCACAAAACATGCCGACGGCCAGCTCTCAGCCCAGTGCCCGGCCCGCGGTAGAGGCTTGGTAAGTGGGAGCGAGGATGCTGCTGTTGCTGGGTCTTTCGAGGAAAAGGATCCGATTGGGAAGGCGGCCTCCTCGGAGCCATCCCCAGCTCCATCCTAAACGTCTGCTGCTCCCGTGCCTCTGTCTCAATTATTCACGCGGAAGCCTGCCAACACTTCATCCCTGACAGCGGGGCACCATTTACCTTGGCGCAGCTCAAGGCGGTTCTGGACAGGGATCCCCGCTAAGCTGTCACCATCGGCCCATCACCTGCCTGCCAACTGGCAGGTGGAAATGCCAGGGCAGGCAACCAAGGGCATCCCGCAGGGCCTGCTGGAGAGGCCGGCCAGCCAGGCGTGTCAGCTCCAGGCAGCTGGGCTCAACCCAGACGGTGCTGATGGGATTAGTGGGGGGAGGATGGGCACCCCAGCCCCCGCCTCTACCGTTCCATGAGGCCTTACCACACCAACAGGAATATCTTCTAGCTCAGTGGTTCTCAACCTTCCTAAGGCCGAGACCCTTGCATACAGTTCCTCATGTGGTGGACCCCCAACCATAAAATGTTGCTACTGTGATGCATCGTGATGTAAATATCTGCATTTTCCGATGGTCTCAGATGACCCCTGTGAAAAGGCCGTTCGACCCCCAAAGGGGTCGCGACCAACAGGTTGAGAACCGCTGTTCTAGAGCCCTGCTCCTCCATGGATGCTCCGGGGACCAGCAGCATCTGCACCCCTGGGGGGGCGGGGCTCGTTAGATAGGCAGAACCCTGGGCCTAACCCCCAACTTGCTGGATCAAAACTGCATTTGAACTAGTTTCCCCAAGAGATTCTTCCACACAATAAAGTCTTTAAGCACGGATCTAGAAGCTCCCTCTGTTTTAGGCCAGTATGTCACTCATATTTGTCCACGAGGAGACAGCGGCGAAATGTTCAGACAGGAAGACCTCGGTTTCTGTCCTGGCTCTGACCCTTGCTAGCTGTGCAACCTTGAGTACGCTAAACACAGAATCCCCAGGTGACCCAGCAATTCCACTCCGAGGTAGAGACCCCCAAATAGTCGAAAACAGGCACGCAAATAAATACACGTGTCCATAGCAGCTCTGTTCATCACAGCCAACAGGAGGAAACGGCCCCAATGTCTATGAGTAAATGAATGAATAAACAAAACATGGTACATCCAAACAAGGGGATATTGTTCGGCCATAAAGGCGGAGGAGCCTCAGAAACAGTATGCTGGGTGAAAGAAACCAGACACAAAAGGTCCTGTCTCGTCTGATCTCGTTTCTACCTGAAGCCTCTAGATTAGATAGATCCATAGAAACAGAACACAGATTGGTCGTTGCCAGGGGGGAAAGAAGGGGTGGGGGCGGCGAGCAATTGCTTTAAAGGTATAGTATTTCAATATTTCCTTTTAGGGCGATGGAAATGTTTTGGAACTAGACAGAGGTGTGTTAAATACACTTCACTTTAAAAGGCTTAATTTTGCCGAAACCGGTTTGGTTCCGTGGATAGAGCGTCAACCTGCGGACTGAAAGATCCCAGGTTCGATTCCGGTCAAGGGCATCATGTATCTGGTTGTGGGCACATCCCCAGTGGGGTATGTGCAGGAGGCAGCTGATCGATGTCTCTCTCTCATTGATGTTTCTAACTCTCTATCCCTCTCCCTTCCTCTCTGTAAAAAATCAATAAAATATATATTTTTTTTAAAAAAGTCTTAATTTTGCCTGACTGGAATGGCTCCGTGGTTGAGCACTGACCTATGAACCAGGAGGTTCAATTCCCCATCAGGGTTCATGCCTCTGTTGTGGGCTGGATCCCCATTGGGGGGCATGCAGGAGGCAGCCCATCAATGATTCTCTCTCATCATCGATGTTTCTTTCTCTCACCCTCTCCCTTCCTCTCTAAAACCAGTGAAGATATTTTTTAAAAAATAAATGAAATAAAAACATTTTAAATGGTTCCTTTAACGTTCTGTGACCCATTCTTCAACAAGAGAAGAAACAAGAACCAAGGGAAAGAGAAGGAGTGAACGGGAGGGACCCACCCACCTGGGAGATGGACCTCCTGGGGCTGAGCACCCGCAGAGGCGTCGCCAGGGGAGAGGAGACACGGGGACTGTGATCCCATCAAGTGCCTCGAAGTTTGCTTTTATTTTTATTTTATTTTTTAATTTTTAATATAGTTTATTGATTTTTCACAGAGAGGAAGGGAAAGAGATAGAGTTGGAAACATTGATCAGCTGCCTCCTGCACAGCCCCCACTGGGATGTGCCCACAACCAAGGTACGTGCCTTGACTGGAATCAAACCTGGGACCTTTCAGTCTGCAGGCCGACGTTCTATCCACTGAGCCAAACTAGTTTCGGCTCAAAGTCTGCTTTTAAATCTCACCCCTCTGAGCGCACTATCTGCCACGCCATTGGGGAGGGCTGAAGCCAGCCGGGGCTCGCACAAGCCCGTTGTGGCAGGTGCGTGAGCTGCGGGGTCAGGTGTCCCAGGTCCCCGCTGGTGGGTGCCGGGGCCAGGTCGGGGCGGGAGCCTGCCAGACTTCCCACAGGGCTGGGGACTGGACGTCTGGACGCCACCTCCACTCCCACCTCCTGGGGCGCCCTTTCCCTTCACAAAATCCCCCTTCTCTCTCCTCCAAGTTCCACTCACAGCTTTCCCCTCGGTCCACACCTCACACTCGACCCCCAGATATCTTCCGCTCTGGGCTCCCCCCCACCACTGCTCCCCGAGTGAGTGCAGGGCATGTGGGGTTCGGAATGGACGCTGCTCGCTCTGCCTGTGTCTGCGCTGTCTCCCCTAGGCCCTCGAGTCGGAGGGGGCCTTGGAGCCTCCTTCTGGGAACCGCCTGCTTCGGGAGGTGGAGAGGCCGGGCAGGAACTGCACTCCCTCAGCCTCTTGGGGGCTGGGGGACGCTCAGCAGCGCTGGGGCTGCCTGGGGGTGGGTGAGCTGGGAGTTTGGGTGGACGGAGGAGAGGAATTGTTCCGGGGCCTGAAACGGGTCTCTCGGTGGAGAATTTCTGGAAAATGTGAGTTCAGACCGGAGTCGATTCCCACTGGGAAGTGGGTTGGGAGTGGGCGTGAGAATCAAGCCCCAGGAAATGCTCTGACCTGGAGCTGTCAGTCCAGCCTGGGGGTGCAGGCTGGATCCCTCAAGAGGGTCTGAAGCACTGTGCTGAGGTGGCCAGGCAGGGGGGCCAGGCAGAAGGGGCTGAGCAAGGGGAGATGGATGGGCAGGAGGGGAAGGGAGGGGGTCTGGGCGGAGGGGTGAGCAGAGGGGCTGGGCAGAGGCGCTGGGAAGAAGGGGTTGGGCCAGAGAGAAGATGGTGGGAGGGGAGGGGCAGCCTGAGAAGGCCTGGGATGGAGGTTGCACAGAGGAGCTGACCTGAGAGAAAGGGCCAGGGGGACCTGGCCAGGAGGGAAGCCACAGCCAGAGGACGCCCTGAGGGCCAGCGGAGGAAGATGAGGGGCCAAAGGAGGAGGGCAGCTCACCTGCCAGGCCCTCGGCCCCTAGACCCGGCCCCAAGAACAGACACGGGCTGGGTGTGATAGGGTTAAACAGTGGACATGTTTCCCTGTGGAGACCAGGAAACTTCCTGGAACAGACCAAACCGAACCAAACCGAACCGAACCTGCTAAAACGCCCCTTCTCCCCCCTCTCCTCTGGCCCGGCCTCGGCTGCCACGCTCTGTGGAGCCTGGGTTTCCTGTAGCCCAGGAGGCCCAGCTCTCAGAAACGCTGGCCACAGAGGCGGGAGAGGCAGGCGGTGCTGGGCGCCTTGCTGGGCTCCTGCAGGGCTGGGCTGCCCACGTCCAGGTCAGGCGGGAAGGAGCCTTCGGGGAGTGGCGGGGGTGGGGTGGGGTGTGGTTGAGATCTGGCTATGCTGAAGGGGGTGATCATCAGTGTTCCCCGTTGATGACTACTCAGGGCAGAGCTAACAGGTTCAAAGTGGGGAAGGAGCCCAGGCCCCTCTAAAGATTCAGGCCCGAGACCAGCCACCTACCCATGGGTGGGGACCCGAAAGTCAGTAGACTTGGGGTCCTCAGAGGCCACTGAATTCAACAGCTGGCCCCAGGAACAACCTGTTCCCTTCACTCACCCTCTTTCGAGGCCTCTGGGATCAACAAACCCTTACTTCCTTGGTCCCTTCAAAGGAGAGGCTCCCACCATGGGCAGGGCACTGGCGACAGAGCGAGAAAAGTCTCGGCCACATGGTGCTTGGGGCCCAGCGGGAGGACCAACAATGTAAACAAACAAACAGAGGATTGGGGCAGGAAGGATGAGAAAAACCATCTATTTCCCTGGGCCCGGCCCAGCCCTGCAGCCCCTCAGCGACTGGAAAGCAGCCCCATGTCAAGCCTCCTCTCTGCCAGACTGGCCCCTTCCCCTCCCACCCACCCCCACACCCCGCACCGCCCAGCTCCTGCAACCTTTCGGCATGAGATTGGTCTCGAGGTGACCATCTAAACCAGTGGTTCTCAACCTTTCTAATGCTGCGACCCTTTAATACAGCTCCTCATGTTGTGGTGACCCCCAACCATAAAATTATTTTTGTTGCTGCTTCATCACTGTAATTTTGCAACTGTTATGAATCGTATCTGTGTTTTCCAATGGTCTTAGGTGACCCCTGTGAAAGTGTTGTTCGACCCCCAAAGGGGTCGAGACCCACAGGTTGAGAACCGCTGATCTAAAGGGAGGCCCGAGTCCCTCGGCCATGGTCAGGCTGAGAAACACCCCACAGGACGCCAGGCCTGAGCGCTGGTCCCAGGGTTTCCGTGGGTTTCTGTGGGTTTCCATGAGCACAGCTGGCTTCGCCACCTCCGTCCTTGGCAGCTTGCTCTCCTGACTCATCGAGCCCAAGTCCTTCCTTCCTGATCTGCCGCTGAGCCACGTCGCCCTCACTTTATTTTAAACCTCGGCGCCACGATCTGTCCCGATCCTGGCGGTTTCACCGGACAGGAGGCCAAAGGTCACCCCGCCGGTCCCGGTACCTGGCCTGGCACCTGGGGCCTCTCCCAGCCCCGGTGGAAGTCTGAGCCCCCAGTCTTCTGGGCAGAGCTGGGCACCGCCCCCCACACGGTCAGAGACACCTCCTGCCAGGGTGCCCTGCTCCTCCCCGGGGCCCCCCACTGTGTGGCAGCTCACGAGCCACGGAGCCGGGGACATGGAAGCCTGGTGGTCAAGGTCAGCCACGCGGTGCCCGGGAAAGCCCCCCGCTCGGGCGGGCAGTCGGTGACATTGGAATCGGTTTGAATGTCCCACGTCAGCAATTCCCACACTTGGTGACTGAGAGTCCGGGTGGGGACTGGAGCGAAACCCGTTCCGGCTCCATCTGCAGTTTCCCAACAAGCCGGTGCAGGGCGGAGCCCAAGACTCTGGGGCTCTTGACGCCACTCGGGCTCTGACCGGTCCCGCTGCCCTTTCCAACGCCCACACGCCACCAATCGCTTCCAGAAGCCGCATCCCCTCGGCTCTTCGGGAGGTCCTCCCTGCAGCCGGGACGCCCTCTGGCCATGGTCTCTGGCCCAGAGCAAGTGTCCGTTCCGAACTGACAGCCCAGCCGAGCTGGGGGATGGGGAGGGCGAGCTGCAAGTGTCCCCTCACTCAGGGGCCCCCTCCTGCCACGGCCTGCCGCTCCCTCACCCCGCCTGGCCCCCCGGTTCTGAAGGATGGAGAAGACAAGGCAGCGTGGCGAGTACCTGAGGCTGCGACTGTGGGTGCTTCTACCTCCGGGCCCGGATGAGGGTGAGGAGAGCGAGGCCCGGACCCCAGGAGCAGCACATAACGACCCGCACACTCCGTCATCACGACAGAGAACACTCAACGCCCCGGTTTTTAAGGGAGAGGGAGAGAGAGCCAGAAAAATCGATGAGAAAGAAACATCCATCAGCCGCCTCCTGCACGCCCCACACTGGGGATGTGCCCGCAACCAAAGCTCATGCCCTTGGTTCGAACCTGGGACCCCTCAGTCCACAGGCCGACGCTCTATCCACTGAGCCAAACCGGCCAGGGCAATGCCCCAGTTTTTAAAAGTCAAAATGAATCCACACAGCTCTAGGATGAACCGAATATCAAAACAATAAGGGGAGGGAGAGTCCATAATGGTGCCAACCATGTCAGCGCCGGCGATAAAGGAGTAACCCGTCACAGAAATGCTGCGGAGAGGGGGAGCGTTCGGAGCATGTGCTACCCTCTCCCTCCCGCCTGGCTGCGGCTGGCAGGGTCCCCCTCCCCCCCATGGCTGCAGCTCTTGTCCAGCAACCCCTCCCCCTCCAACAGAGGCGGCCACAGCTCTTGCTGGTTGGGCAGTCCCCCTCCCTGCCAAGTGCCGAGTGCTGGGGTCACCTCTCTGTGCTGCTGCTCTCCCCAAAGCGCTTCCCTACCCTGTTGTCCTCCGTCAACCGCCCGCTCCCGTGGAAAATGTCCCTGAATTCAACAGTCCCCACTGAGGCAGGGGCGGGGGGAGGGCAGGCAGTGAATGCAGAGAACAAAGAAAAAATGATGCAGAGCCCTAATCAGTTTGGCTCAGTGGATAGAGCGTCGGCCTGTGGACTAACGGATCCCAGATTCCGTTCCGGTCAAGAGCATGTACCGTGGTTGCGGGCACATCCCCAGTATGAGGTGTGCAGGAGGCAGCTGATCGATGTTTCTAGCTCTCTATCCCTCTCCCTTCCTCTCTGTAAAAAGTCAATAAAATATATATATATTTTTTAAAAGGATGCAGGAAGCAGGAAAAAAAATTAAACATTTTAATTTTAAATATCTTTAGAAAGAGAAGATCTTACATCTCTGGCACAAGAACCGGGGCCTTTTTAAAGAAAAGAAATAATCGGAAAATAAAAGAGAGCCCTTGGAAATTAGAAATACAATAGTGCGGGGAGAGGATCGGCCACATTAAGAAAATAAGGTTGCCCGGCTGGGATGGCTCAGTGGCTGAACATCGACCTAGGAAGCAGGTCACGGTTGGATTCCCAGTCAGGGCACATGCCCAGGTTGTGGCTCTGCCCCCAGTAGGGAGCAGGCAGGAGGCAGCCGATCAACGATTCTCTCTTATCACTGATGTTTCTCTCTCTCTCTTCCTCTCCCTCTCCCTTCTTCTCTGAAGTCAACAAAAATATATTTCAAGAAATTGAGTAAAATAATGCAAAGGGAAAGACCAACATCAGAGAGAGAAGGAAGTCTGAGGATTGTTCCTCAGGAAGGACATCAAATCCAGGGAAACGGTAGAAAGAAGAGACAGTGGTCGGGAGACGATGATCACAGAAATGAAGAGGGAGGCTTCCCAGAGCTGGTGAACAGGAGTCTCTGGGCTGAAACCGTCCCTCAGACATCCGGCCGCAACAGGGCCTCCTCCTCGGAGGTTGCAGGGAACAGGGGCAGCTCCCGGAGGAAGGGGAGCAGGCACACTCAACAAGGGGCATGAGGATGGCACCAGACCTCTCAGCCGTGACACTGAAGCCAGAAGACAATGGCGAGGTGCCTGCAAACGTCTGAGGGAAAATTATTTTTAATCTAGAATTCTATATTCAGCCAAACCATCAATCAAGTGTGAGATGGAATGAAGGCATTTTCAGACAGGCAAGCGCTCAAAATAATTTCCTCTCCTAAGTAACCTTTCCCAGAAAGCTAAACAAACAGGGGGGAGAAGCAGGAACAACAGAGGGTCAGTAGAACAGGCTGGCCCAGCTGGCGTGGCTCAGTGGTTGAGCATCGACCTATGAACCAGGAGGTCATGGCTTGATTCCCGAGCCAGGACACATGCCCAGGTTGTGGGATGATCCCTAGTGGGGGGCGTGCAGGAGGCAGCCGATCAATGATTCTCTTTCATCCTTGATGTTTCTCTCTCTCTCTCCCTCTCAGAAATCAATAAAAATATATTTTTTTAAAAGAGAGAGAGAGATGCCCTAGCCAGCTTGGCTCAGTGGATAGAGCATCAGCCTGTGGACTGAAGGGTCCCAGGTTCAATTCCAACCAAGGGCACATGCCTGGGTTGCAAGCTAGACAACCAGGAACATGTACATCATCACCCAACACCTCAGACACCCATGCAGACACACTCCTGCCAACACGCATACGTGAATGTAGGCGCACCCACACATATGCAGAGGCCCCCCGAAAACCAGCTGGAGGCCAGCACTGCCTCCTGGCCTGGATCCCCTGACCTCCTGCAGCGCGGCCCCCGAGCGGCCCAGGCAGAGGTGGGCCCTCCCGGGACTTCGCCCCCATTGCTTCCTCTGCTCGGAGTTCAGCCACGAGGCTGAGCAGCCAGGAACCCCGCGGGGACCCCGGTCTGTCGATGGCCGGAGAGGAGGTCGGGAGGGGCCAGAGCTGGCAGCTGGATGCCACTGGGAAGCCCCTTCATTCGGCTTTTGCTGGAGGCCCCCAGCAGGGCAGAGCCCGGCGTCCCGACACGCTGTGCGTCTCTGAGCAAACCACCCGGCCTCTCTGGTTCACCTGGCAGTGGGCAGCTACGTCACTCGTGAGACGCCATGACGTCATGCCCCCGGCTGGGCCTCCTTCCACCCCCTCCAGATCCCCAGCCTCACACTGACCTCAGGGCCAACGCCAAGAACAGGTGTTTCTACCCACGTACATGCCCCCACCACCACCACCTCCCTCTCCCTCCACGTCCCCCCGCACTCACCACCACCCTGGTCCTGTTGTCCGGCAGGGTGTCGATGGCCAGCGTGCCCCCGCCCAGGTCCTGGCTCAGCTGGGTCCGGTCCGGCTCCGAGCCCGGCCCGGGGCTGTCTCGGGCTCTCCGGTTCCAGCCCGGTAAGGTCTCCGTGGCGGCCCATCCGGAGGCGTGGCCCGCATCCTGACCTGGGAGAGGGGACAGGGAGGTGAGTGCTGGAGCCCAGAGGGAAGGACGGCGGGGGAACCAGTCACTCACTCTGCAGAGGCCCCCCACCCACCCACCCCCACCCCCACCCCCCGCCACCACTGCCTTTGGGGACACTGACTACCAGGCGGGAGGCAGCCACATGCGCTGAGAGACAGGCACCCAGCTCCACTCCATGCCCTTTGCACATGTGACTCTTTTAGTCTTCACCCCAGCCCCCACCGCAGGGAGGACGCTCTCCATGTCACAGTCAGGAATGTGGCCCCCAGCGGTTAGAGAGGGTCACACCGCAGGTGAGTTTCAAACCCACTGAGACCTGCCTCCAAAGCGGGTGATGACTCTTAACCTCAGCTGCACTGGAATCATCCGGAATCTTTAAAAAATCCTGATGCCTGTGTCCCATCCCAGAGGCTCTGGTGCAGTGCAGTCTGTGGTTCAGCCTGAGCATTGGGATTCTTTTTTTTTTTAATATATAAATGTATTTTTAAAATATATTTTATTGATTTTTTTTACAGAGAGGAAGGGAGAGGGACAGAGAGAGAAACATCGATGAGAGAGACATCGATCCGCTGCCCCTTGCACGCCCCCTAATGAGGATGCGCCTGCAACCAAGCTACATGCCCTTGACCGGAATCGAACCCGGGACCTTTCAGTCTGAAGACCGACACTCTGTCCACTGAGCCAAACCGGTCTCGGCAGCATTGGGATTCTTAAATGATCCCCAGGGGGACTATTGAGAAGTCCTGACCCAGTCTTGGTGGGTCAGTGGATGGGCATTGACCTATGACCCAGGAGGTCCTGGTTCGATTGCTGGTCAGGCCACAGGCCACGCACAGGACTGGAACGTGCTGGCACCCAGGCAGTCAGCAGCTCTTCCTGCGCTCAGCGTTCCCCCCAGTTCCCTCGTTCGATTCATTCTAAAAGGCACAGCGGCCGGGCTTGTCCATTCCAGTAAGATGGACAAAGCTGTGTCCTGTATGGTCATGCCAACAGCCACCCTACAAGGGATGTGTGTACGGGACACAGACCACCAAGCCAGAGCATCTGCTGGTCCCTGCAACCGGCGTCCATGCCAGGCGCACCCGGTGCCAGAGGCCTGCCTCCGCCCACTCCCCAGAGCTCCGGATGGAGCTGGAGCATCCACGCCCGCCCGCCTCCCTGCTGCCCGGGACTCCCCGCCTCCTGCGAACGGGCGTCCCCGGTGCCTCGCCAGCCCGAGGTGCTCCATCACCGCACGATTGAGCACACGAGCTGCAGGCAACGCGGGAGCCAGCGAGCACCGAGGCCGGGACAAGGTTTGGCCGGGACCAGCCTGGGGCCGGGCCAGGACGCTGCGCTGTGCGGCTCCGGTTTGTCATTAGACATTTTATCCAATTAAGTCATTCTTGGCGCCTGGCGCCTGCTGGACCCTGGCCGGCCCCCTTTCTCTTCTCTGCCCCTAATGGCAACCAGATGCTCCTGAGGAGCCGGGGAGAGGGCGGCCTCCAGACCCCTTCCCCACGGTGCCCGCTGGCCGCGATGGCCCCGCGCCCGGCGCTGGCAGGCGGCCTGCCCCGGGTCCTCACCCCGCGCCAGGGCTGCTGGCGTTCCTCGGGTGAGGCCCGCGGCCGCCTCTGGAAGCAGGACTGTGTGTGCTGGGCCGGGGTGCCCCGCGCCCCGAGTCCTCCTGCGAGCAGAGCAGCCCTGGGTCCTGGGCGGGAGCCAGGACAGGAAAGGCGCATGTGCAGAGCGAGCAGAGGGGCGCGGCGGCCTGGGCGGGGATGCTGGCATCCATCGGCTGGCATCGCGATCCTGCAGCTGAGACGGGAGGGGGCCTGGGTGGTGGGGCCCAGGGTCTGGGAGAGGGCAGGGAGGGGGTGCCCAGCCAGAGGTGGGGCTAGGGAGGACACATCTGGACCCCCAAGCTGTTCGACCTGGGACCCATCAGTTTATGTCTCTGAGCCTCAGTTTCCTCATCGTGAACATGGGGACAGCAATCCCGCCTCTGAGAGGCTTTCTAAACAGAGGCTCGGGGTCAAAGGCAGAGTCCCGGAAGGAGGCCAGGGCCAAGGACAAACAGGGGTTGGCCCTCCCCTGGCCTGGTCCTCAATCCTGCCCTCCCCCCCCCCAAACCACACACTCCGTCTCCCTGCCACCCTCCCCCTCCCAGCTGGCAGGGACAGGACATCATCCCCTCAGCCCGTGGAGGGATCCAGCACAGCTGGCGGCTCACGTTGTGTGTGCAAGGGCCCACGTGCCTGTGCATACACACGTGTGCGAGCGCACACACACACGCGGACTGGCCCGCAGGCCCCGGCCTCCTCCCTGTGTGTTCACGCCTGTGTTACACACCTCTCCGAACCTCGGCTGCTCCCTGCTGCACCTCCTCCTGGCGTGGGAGAGCCTCTGCGTGTGAGTGAGGGCGAGAAGCTTCCAGAACACACTGCCCCTCTATTCATCCCCTCAGCCACCCGTGGCCCCACAGGAGTAACAGTGACCGTGACAATGACAGCTTGCCGTCAGAGAAAGGCGGACCCTGCTCTGAGAATTCTGTACACGTGAGCTCACGGAATCCCCAGAACAAGCCCAGGAGGTGGGTGGTAGGTTTCGGTCCAGGTTACAAACTGGGAAAGCGAGGCACAACCATGCTAAGGAATACACGCCCCCCATGGGCACACCCCCAGTCCGAGGCAGAATCTGCATCCAGGACGGCTGGCTCCAGGGTCTGTCAGACCATAGAAAGCCAGGCCCTGGCCCCAAGTTCAGGGGCAGCCCAGGGGCCGGCCTGGCCCGGGGGCTTCGTGCCTGGACGCCCGGCTCTGAGAACCCCTGCACCTGCCCCTGGGAGCGGCCCGGGGAGACCGTGTCCCCCTCTCGGAGGGGCAGGAAGTGACAGTGCCCCAACCCCCTTCACATGCCCCTGCCTTGCTCCGGGGCAGGAAGCAACGGGCTGGTTGCAGGAGGCCAGGTCATGCCACCCCAGGGCCCGGTCCAAGCCACCCTCCCCCCACCCATCACCCACGCTTCCATTCCAGGCCCAGAACCACCACTCGGCCCAGCAGCTGCCTCGGCCTCCACCTTTCATGCCCTTCAGCCGGCTCCCCGCTGCCCGCCAGCGCTTCTGGGGGACAAACTGGATGCCAGCTCTCCCAGGCACCCCCTCGCCACGGGCCTCCGCCTGAAGGCTCAGCTGCTCTCCCCAGCATCCGAGGCCCGTGCCTGGCCTCCTGCTCCCTCTCCAGCCCCCGGACCCTCTAACGCACCCAGCCTGTCTCTCTGGCGGCCAAGCCTCACCCAAGCAGTGTCTCAGCCAGATCCCTCTGCTCCATAATGCGCCCTTCCCCAACGAGCTCTGGCTCATCCTTCCGGTCGCCTGAGATGCCATTTCTTCCCAGCGCACCCCCGATCTCTCTCCCCCTCTCCCAGAATGCTTCATTCCTGTGGCACCCCAGCCCCGACTGATCGATCGCAACATATCGTTGCTGCCTGAGTATCCGTAGGCTCCAGGTGCCTGGCGCAGAGCAAATACAGTGGTACCTCGAGATACGAGTGCCCTAACATACAAGATTTTTGAGATAAGAGCCGTCGAGCGAGCGATTTTTGCTTTGAAATACGAGCAACATTTGAGATAGGAGTAATCTCGCGGATCGGCCGGCTGCACACAACCCACCAGTTTACCGCGACTCGAGCGTCTCATAGTTTCCCACGCCTCAAGGTTCCAGAAGGAATTAAACTCGTATCTCCAGGTACCACTGTACTCGGTAAGCTCAGAGATCGGAACAGAAGGGAAGAAGGAAGCGAGGGAGGAAGGGACCAAGGGAGGGAGAACCGGCAGGAGGAGGAAGGAGGGCAGGGAAGACCTTTAAATGTCCCAAGTACCGAGACCCGAGGCTGACAGGCCTCCCCTTGGTGCAAGGCCCCCCTGGAACCCCCACTGTCATGTCCCCGCACAGAAGAGCCGGGACTGGGATCAGACAGCGGGAGAAGGGCCTGCATCCTCCCTCACTGGCTGCACCCCTGGACAGACGGAAAGGCTCTCGGCTCGGCCGCCGCCTCGGTAAACAGATGCTAAGACCTCCCCATGGCAGGTGGCTTCGGTCTTCAGGAAAGTAACGCACGCACAGCTTCCCGCGGGTCCGGCCTCCCTGGGTCTCACATCAGGACCTACTCTCCGAGGGGCTTGGGACAGACAGGCCCCCGACCCTGAGCAGCACGTCTGCCTCCTCAGGGCAAGCCCCGCCCCCCCCCCCCTCTCTCCTCCTGCTGCAGGTCCCTCCGAGGACCGCATCTGGGGAGAGGGCAGGAGGCACAGGGAACTGGCAGGCAGGGACCCCAAGTAGCTTCGAAGAGAAGAGGAGGGAAGAGGGGAGGGGAGGGGAGGGGAGAGTTTGGCTCCCTACATGTTTCTTTCAAAGGAAGCGACTCTGTGACCACCTCTGACTCACTTGCTTATTCATTGCACGTTTATTGAGGCCCTGCTGGGTGCTGGGTGCTGGGTGCTGGGGTGATAACAGTGATCAGGCGGACACGTCCCCTGTGCCCATGAGACTCCGTTGGCGAAGACACACACACGATTAACAATACAGCCGGACCCTCTGTCGACTTAAATCAACTCTTCCCGTAAGTAAGTAAACCACCATGTGATGAATTCTCTGATATGCTAGCCCAGGGGTCGGCAGACTCATTGGTCCACAGAGCCAAATATCAACAGGACAACGATTGACACTTCTTTGGAGAGCCACATTTTTTTAAACTTAAACTTCTTCTAATGCCACTTCTTCAAAAGAGACTCGCCCAGGCCATGGTATTCTGTGAAAGAGCCACACTCAAGGGGCCAAAGAGCCGCATGTGGCTCGCGAGCCGCAGTTTGCCGACCACAGTCCTAGGGCGTTACCAGCTTTGTTCTGAGGTCTGAGGAACCTTCATGTTATGGCGGCCTGTCACCTGGGCAGGTCCCAGCTCCCTCCTGAGCCACCCCCACCCACACAGAGGACTCGGGGGCCCCGCCAGGCTCAGCTCCCAGCTGCCCTTTCACCCGTCCACAGCCTCCACCACCCATCAGAGCTGGGCCGGCCCTCCTTCGGGCTCCCCCACCCCAGAATGTCCCACCTCACACCTGCTCTCTGCCAGAGACACCCCCTGCCCCATTCAGCTCCCCTGTCCAATGCCGCCTGCTGTGGGAAGGAAAACTCAGCTGAGTCCGCAGCCACCCCCTCTGGCTCCTGAGCTCCTCAGCGCCAACCACCGTCCCAGCTGCAGGGAGGGTCCGCGTCTCCCGCCGAGTCCCCCAAAGCGGAGAAGACAGCGTGTCCTCTGCTCAGAGATGGGATTCGCTCTGCCTGCACAGTCTGCTGGCCTCCCCGGGTCTCTACTACCTCAACCCAGCTCCGAAGAGGTGGCCCTCAGCCAGGCCTGGGCCTGCCACCACCCCGCACACCCCCTCTCTCCAGCTCCCTTCCCCAGACGCTCCTGGGGCGCTCCCATTCTGTGGGAGTTCATCCAGAGCCCCCCTCAGCGACCCCGCACCTCCCGATTCAGAAGAGCCCACAGGTTGGGGCTATAACAGAGCTGGAACACTGGCCTTCCAACCTCTTCCTTTGTATATTGTGGGTTTGTTTGTTTTTAATCATCAATCACCCAGACATATCACAACAAGTCAGAAAAGAGACGACACTCCTCGAAAAAGGAAGATCTGTCAGAATCTCAGCACCAAGGGTCAGAGACTTTGCCCGCAGCAGCCTCACTGTGTATCGAGGCAAGAGGCCCAGAGAAGGAAAGTAACTTGCTCAAGGTCACACAGCAAGTGAGATGCGGGGCACAGAAGCTGAGCCTCTGGCCGTTCGCTGGGTGGGCCCCTGAGAGGTGGTGGCTCTGCCCCCCACCCCACCTGCAGCCTCTGGCCACATCGGCTTCCCCTGCTCTCTGCCCACATCTCCACCATCAGCCCCTGCCCCACCCGGGCCTCCACCAGCCACAGATGGGATCCTTGAAATCAGAAATTCGGTGACAGACACTGTGCCTGATGCTAGCATGCCCCCAAACTAGCAGCCCACTGCAACATGCCCCTTCACACACACACACACACACACGCTCTGTCCCATCGGAGGGACCCCGATGCCAGTGAGGCAGAGCGCTCTCTCTGCCTGATTCTCTCTGCCCAGAGGTTTGCCTGCCAGTTACCCGCCTCCCAGCCCCAGGTGGTCTGGGTGCAGCGGAGAACGCAAACTCTCCCTGGGGAAATGGTTCTTTCCTACCAGACCTCAGAAAGGACTTCCAGGAGGGAGAGACACTGGTGAAAACTGGGGTGGGGAAGAGGAGGGTGCAGACAGGAGCCCCAGTCTAGAGCCAGGGCAGCTGCAGGCCGCAGGGCAAGGCAGGGCAGGAGCGGCAAGAGGCTGGGAGGGCGGCTGGGGGACAGGGGAGCAGCCAGTGGCTTCCTCCCGGGCCCAGGACGGCTTCCAGGGGCCAGACTGGGAGAGAGAGAGAGGCCCCGGTCCCAGGCCCCGCCGCCCTTCCTCTGGGGGAGACGCTGGGTCTCCCCCGTCCCCCGGGCTGCTCCCACCCACCCCCAAATCCAACTCCGCGCCAGCCGGGGTCAGCTGGGGATGGAGGTGAGGAAGGGAAGAGGCGGCCAAGCAGGCAGACTCCCCATCTCTTCAGAAGGAGCCTGCGCCCTGTGGCCAGGGGTCCTGGGACCCCCCCCCCACTGTCCCCTGTGGACCACAGCCCTCTGCCTGCCTTGGGGAGCCCCCTCTCCAGGGGGACCTCTCCTGCCCTTCCAGGAAGACAGTTGCTGATGCCTCCAGCCTCACTGCCACCCTGTGCGTTTGGGAAAGTGGGGTCCCTGTGCAGCGGCCACAGCCCACAGAGTTCCTGGCCCCCTGCGGACACCACCACCCCCCAAACCCCCCCACATGCACACCCCCAACCCGGGCACCGCCAGCCGGTGGCACCTGCCCCTCCCGCCCCGGCCCCGGCCAGGTCCCCGTCCTACCTGCCCCGGGCGGGGGGCTCAGCGCGCGCGCAGCGCCCCGCAGCACCAGCACCAGCAGCCAGAGCCGCCCCCGCATGGTGGCGCCGGGACCGCCGCTGCTGCCGGGAGGAGGCCGGCGGCGGGCAGCGCGGTCCCCGAGCGGCGGCGGAGGGAGCGGCGGCGGGGAGCGCGGGGCCCGGGAGGCGGCGGCGGCGGGGAGCGCGCGGGCGGGGGCGCCCGAGGGGCGGGGCGGCGCGGAGCTGCGGGCTCCCGGCCCTTCCCCCGGCTCCCGCCGCCGCTCCCCGCCCGCGCAGGGGGTCGGGAGGGCGTGGAGGGGGCGGGCGGGGCGGGGGCGCGGGGCGGAGAGAACCCCCAAGAGCATCAGCTGCACCCCCACCTCCGCGCCTTCGTCCCCCCTTCCTGCACGGCCCCGGGGAGAGCAGAGGGGAGACCCGCACCCCTTCCTCCGCCCCGGGCTCCGGCCACCCCACCCCAGGCCCCAGCTCCGCCGGGTGTCCGGCGTTCGGGGCTGCCCCCTCGGAGTTCTGGGGGGCCCTCCCCACCCCGGAATCTCCCCGGACGGCCAGACCCACAGCTCCCGGCCCAGCAGATGCCTGGGTCCCACTGCCTCCCGGGGCTGCTGCCCACTTTGCCCCGCGAACCCCCACTCCCAGCACCGCGTTGGGTGGTGCCCCCCAGCCCAGCACACGTCGGGTGGAGGGGGCCTGGCTCGCCCTCCATTTCAAAGAGATCGGGCCTCTCCCCGTTCCTAGAAGGTAGCCCGCACCCCCCCCTCTCTTTTTGGGGACCCCAGGCCTTCTCGGGGCGCGACCCAGTCTCCAAAGCCAGCCCCAGAGCAAAGCCACAGCTCACCCCCCCCCCACCACCCACCTACCCCCCGGCTCTGCCGCAGAGCAGACTCTGGGGACAGGTTTTTTTTCTTTTTCCTTCCAGGACAGAATAAAAATACCCGCCATTGGGGAGATTTAATAGACGGACGGCGAGAAACCAGGTCAGGACTCGGAAGGCAGCCCGTGACCTACTTCATGTGACAGCGAGCAGTTCGAGGGGCGGGGAACCGGGGAGCGGGGCGCGGGGGGCCCCCAGCTTCTACGGGCCGGGGGTCTGGGAGCTGGAAAATCGCAGAGGCGTGAGGACCCAGCGTCTCTGGGAGGGGAGGGGGGTCCCCCAGGAGGAGGAGGGACAGGCGTGGGGACCAGAGAAGGAGCAATGTGAGCTGGAATAATAATAATAATAAAAAGAACTCAAGACGCTCTAATTTTTCAGAATCCCAGGTCCTCCTCCCTCAAGACCCAGGGTCCCCCAAAAAACGAGCTCCCCCAGTCCTAAACCCTCCATTCCCTTCCGGCGCAACAAGGCGAGGCCTGTCTGCAACTCCTGCGGGTCTAAGGGAGCCCCGACTTCGCAGCCTCTAGTCCGATAGGATCCAATGGGCCGCCGCTTCCAGCTCCGGCTTCCTGCTGCCACCTAGTGGCCACGGGGCGACACGCCACGCGCGTGCTTTGGGGTTCCCTTCACTTTCCCGAAGCTGCCCGGACGCTGTCCACCGACTCCGGCCTCGGCTCGCTGGTCCACTTCTCCCCCCCGCCCCCTGCCTTCTGGGAATACCTACCTGCTGAGAGGTCCCAGGACGTATGGGACTGCAGCTCCGGCCTGCGTCTCTGTGTGCATTCCCCAGCTCGGGGTGCCTCGCAGTCTGTGTTTTATAAGGTCTATCAGGGCTCAGCCTGAAAGAGCGACCTGGAAATAATTAGGAACAAATAACATGTACACGTTTAAAAAATGTAAACCTGCAGAGCGTGAACGTCCATCAGAATCACCTGGGGAACTAATTTTAAAACAGATTTCCGGGCACCACCCCCCAAGTTTCTAATTTAAGAGTTGTGGGATGAGAGCGAGGGCCTGCATTACTACCATTTGCCCAGGTGGTGGTGCTGGTCCCCGGGATCGTAATTGAGAGCCACTGTTAACAGAATTCTTCTTTCTTGAACTCTCTCGTCGCTTTTTGTTTGCTGAAAAGAGAGGTAACACATGAAATTTCAATATAAAATTGTGGGAGAGCTTTAAGGAAAAATGTTATTTGATTGACCGAACGTGCGTTCTGAAAAGAACCAGGCAGGGGGCACCCGGATTTGAACCGGGGACCTCTTGATCTGCAGTCAAATGCTCTACCACTGAGCTATACCCCCTCTGCCAGCAAAGGCGCTGCGGAAAGCTACTTAACACTGCTTCTACAAGGCGCCCAGAGGAGCTGCGGAGATGGGATCCACGGTTTACAGTAGCGGGAGAGGCTACAAATCTCAAGCGAATGCCCATCTGAATGCAGGGTTTGTTTTCTGAAGCCCCGACCTAAAGGCGTCTACTGATGGTGAAAGAAAAAAGCAATCTGAGCAGGTGGAGTCCCTGCAGATCTTTCGAGATCTCTCACTTCCAGGAGTTCCTTTGAGCCGGGATCCCCTTCTTTTTGCCCTGCTATCGCCCCCTTACTGCTGCTCCACGCCCCTCTTTCCTTCCTACGCCGTTACGCGGGTTTCTCGGGGTCTTCCTTCCCTAGCCTAAGCCTCGCCCGTAGAAATTAAGCCTCCCTCCCTAAAAACTGCCCTCCATCACCGGCCAGGCCGACCTGGGAGTGTGCCCACCTGCCCCCTGCAGAGCAGAGTGGGCCTTATGTACAGTCCGCAGGGGTCAGCTCGAAGGTCCAAGTCCTCCCTCGTAATGCATGCCACTCTCAGACACGCTGCAGTCCGCGTGGGTCAACCCGAAAGGCCAAGGCGCCCTCTTGCAAAGCATTCCACTCTCAGAGCTGGTGGATTGGGCAGGACCTGGGCCTCCGTCCTCCGTGACTGCAAAAGAGGAGGGCAGGGCCCGAGGCGGCCATCTCCTGGCGCCCCTAAGAGGCCTTACAGCAATGGGCCGCCCAACCAAGAAAACTGGAAAAACCTGGGTGCGCAGAGGGGGCACCCGGATTTGAACCGGGGACCTCTTGATCTGCAGTCAAATGCTCTACCACTGAGCTATACCCCCACCTCGCAATGACGCTTTTGTTAGGATCATTTTCTTTGGAATAAGGACATGGGATTAATTTGTGTTTCTGTTTGAGGATTATGCCAGAATCATTGAATGCGACTGCTGGAATTCCTGAGTCCTTCCCTCACAATCGCGCCTCGGGAAGTGGGGTAACAGCGCTGCTCCCTGGCTATAGGGCGGCCTGGGTCTCCATCCTGTCTCCAGCTCAACCTAAATAGGACGCCTGAGCTTTTCCAACCCCTAAGAACCCTCACTCCAGCAGGCAGAAATAAGAAGTGAGTACTTTTCAATGCCATTTATTACACCTTTATTAAAAAAAATTAAAACTCTACTACAATGCAAAACACAATCAGTACAAAAAGACAAACAAGATACATACACGGGGGCTCTGGAAAGCTGGGTCATTGGACAGGAGGGGGATGTACACTGGAAGGACACTGGGAGCTGAGGGCATGGTTGGTGCGGCTTAAAGCGCAAAAGCTGCGGTGAGAGCCAGAGCCAGAGCCAGAGCCAGAGCCAGAGCCAGAGCCAGAGCCAGCCCCGCGGGGAGTGGGAAGGTGGGTGGAGTGGCACTGCCTGCAGTGCCAAGAATCGATCCCCTCCCACTCCCTCTTCCTTCCCAGCTGCTTTGGGTCCGCCTTCCTTCTCCTGAGCCCACCCCTTTACCTTCTAGAACAGTGGTTCTCAATCTTCCTACATCCACGACCCTTGCATACAGTTCCTCATGTGGTGGTGACCCCCAACCATGACATTTTGCTACTGTTATGCATCGTGATGTAAATATCTGCATTTTCCGATGGTCTTAGGCGACCCCTGTGAAAGGGTCATTCGACCCCCAAAAGGGTTGCGACCCACAGGTTGAGAACCGCTGTTCTAGACCATCCTCTGCCCAAAGATGGCTGAGGGGCCAGAAAACTGGGGTGGCGGTGAGGGGTTTAGGATGGGGGTGGAGGTGGCGGTGGGGAGGGTTCTGGAAAAGAACGCTGTCTCTTACTCTGCCCCTCCATTTTCCCCACAGAACTGAGCGGAGGAGGCTCCACTCCCCCATCCACCCAGCATCTCCCGGTGAATCCAAGAAGGCCGCCCGCTTCCCCGGAGTGAGGGGCAGCTGACCACCGTCCTGTCTGCAGCCACTCAGGGCCCACAGTCTAGCTCCTCTGGGGGAGTTAGGTGGGCAGCGGCTCCTCAGCGGCCATAGCTGTGCCCACTCCCCGCAGAGAACGGTAGGAAAGTAATAAATAAACAGTCGCATGGGTTTGCCACCCCAGGAGTGAGTCCCTGCTGAACCCTGAGGTTCCTGGTTGGCCTCCGGCGGGGACATCAGGTGGCAGTGGCCGCGATGGCATCCACTGTAGCCCGGCAGCAGCCTGCAGGACGGGAGGGACGGAGCCAGGATCAGTATACCCCGTGAGGGCGATGGCCTTCAAGCCCCCAGCCCCCGCCAGAGCCAGCTGAATGGGCAGCGGACGTCACAGCAGTCTTTCAGTCAATAATATAACAGACTATGCCCTGTGCACCAGCTACTGTGCTAGGCCCGGGCTTACATCCAGCAGCGGAGGCAGATATTAAACGAACGATCACACAAATCATTCCAGAGCCACATACTGTGGTAACAGTTAGGAAGGAGAGGGACAGAGGCCTCCGGATGTCTGGGAGTCAGCGGGACTTCTCTAAGGAAGGGGCCCGAGACCTACCTTAGCAATGTCTTTGGGCAAATCTCAACTTCCCCCTTCCCACCCACTCCATCGAAGGAGGCGGGGCGGGGTGACTTCAGAGGCCTGGAAGAGACCCCCGTAAGCAAGTTCTCCCATTACTGTCAGCAACACCAGACAAAGGTGGGGCGATAGAGTGGTCTTAGTCATGTCTTTAGCACCTGGCACAGTGCATGGCACATGGGGGCACTTAGGAAATGCTGGTTGAATTGAACTGTGAGTGAGGATGAGGGGGTTCTCTGACCCAGGAGGTAGCAAGAGACCCCCAGAAATGTGTGATTCCTTGGCTGGTCTACCCAAAGCTTCCCTTTCTTTAAAGGGTAGGGCTCTCTCCAGACCAGATATGGGCCCTTTCTATATGACTGTGACCTAGAGCCTTCACATCCCCACCCCCCGCCCGCCCTGTACTTCCAATCTTCTTTCCTACCTGACTTCCGCTGAGCACTTTTTAACTTACTACCTGCCGCGGGAAAGTAAGCTCCATGAGGGCAGGTATTTTTATCTTCTTTTTTTAAATATATTTTATTGATTTTTTACAGAGAGGAAGGGAGAGGGAGAGAAAGCTAGAAACATCGATGAGAGAGACATCGATCAGCTGCCTTCTGCACGCCCCCTGCTGAGGATGTGCCCGCAACCAAGGTACACGCCCCCCACCCTTCAGTCCTCAGACTGTCGCTCTATCCACTGAGCCAAACCAGTTTCGGCTGTCTATTTTATTTACCGGTGTTTCTCCAGGGCCTAGAGCAGTGCCTGGCACAAGTAGGTGCTTAACACATGGTGAATGAGTGAACGGTATCATTTACTCTACAGAAACTCTGGGAGGAAGTAGATTTAATCACCCTCCTCTTTACAGGTCAGGAAACTCAAGGTCAAAAGGAGTCAGTGATTTCTGCCTCGAAAGCTTGTCCCAGGTCTTCCCTCATTCAGCTCTCAGCTCCAAAGACATTAGTAGAGGCTGCCCCTCCCCATCAGAGCTAAACCAGACCCCTCCCCACCCCTCTATCCCTGTGGTCCAAGTTCATGTTCTTCAGAGCACTTATGAGTACCTAAAACGTTGGGGGGGTTGGGGGGGCGGAGGGACAGTCCATAGGCTGATGCTCTATCCACTGAGCCAAGCTGGTTCTGGCAGGGACTTGATGATTCTCCCTAATTTATCATTGCGTAAACAGAATTAGAGAGGCAAAGTAGCTTGTCTGGGGTCCTGCCGAGAGTGGGACATGGTTTCAGAACCTGAGCCAGCACCTTTGGCTTCTGTGGTCACCTGTGCTGAGGACGCTATGGCCCTTCCTGGGAGATAAGCTGGCCCCCCCCGACTGCTGAGCTAGAGGCTCTCAGAGACGGAGTCATCAGGAATGAGGCTCAGAGAGGCCACGTGAGTAAGCTGAGGTCACCCAGGGAGCACACGGGGCCTCTCCCAACCGCAGGGGACGTACCTCAGAGGCCAGCATCTTATACAGCTCCTCCCGAGGGGTCTGCAGCTGGTCGCAGTCCAGCTGTCAATCACAGGATGATGAGCTGGCCAGCAGAGGGGAGCCATGAATGGGGGGCTTTCTCTTTGGTGAGGCTGCCCTCTGCCTGGCCGCGCTCCCCACTGGCCTCTGCACTACCCTGATGGGAGCCCACGGAAAACAAACTGTCCGGTCTCAGGATCTCGCTGCCCTCGTCCCATCGCGTGTTGTTGTTGTTTTTTAATTTATTTAGTTTTGTTCTAGTCCCATTTTAACTCCCCTTTCCGACCAGCCGTGGGGAACGCACAGCGTGACCGCATATTTCATGCCAGAGGCGAGGCCCTGGGCGTGCAGGAGTCCCGTTAGGCCTCACCCCAGCCCTTGGAGCTGAAACTGAAGGTGACCCTTGAACAAGGTGAGGGATGGGGGCAACCAAGTCCCACACAGATGAAAATCTACCTATAACCTTGGACTCCCCAAAACTGCAGTCCTCGGTATCCGCAGGGGACTGGTTCCAGGGGCCCGGTGGACACCCAAACCTAGTGTTGCTCAAGTCCCTTATAGAAAACGGCATAGTTGACCTAACCGGTTTGGTTCAGTGGATAGAGCGTCGGCCTGTGGACTGAAGGGTCCCAGGTTTGATTCCGGTCAAGGGCATGTACCTTGGTTGTGGGCACATCCCCAGTAGGGGGTGTGCAGAAGGCAGCTGATTGGTATCTCTCTCTCATGGATGTTTCTAGCTCTCTATCTCTCTTCTCTCCCTTCCTCTCTGTAAAAAAAAAATCAATAAAAAATATTAAAATGAAATGCAGTGGAGTCACCTGGGAGGCTTATGAAAATGCAGAGTCTGACCCAGTGGGTCTGGGCTGGGACCCAGCACTTTGCACTTTTAAGAAGCTTCCAGATGATCCATCGCTGCTGGTCTGTGAGCCACGCTTTGAGTAGCGAGGCATTAGACAAACGAGACAGACACACGCGAGGGACATCCGAAAGCTGCTCTGGTTATCGTGACACAGAAAACACACCCCCTTTCACCTGCAAAGAATTTCCCCGGGGAGATCTGGGAAGTGACCCCCCATGCTCTAGGAGTTAGAGGTGAGAGAGAAACTTCCTTTTCCCTGTATACTCCTGTGCTGTTAGGATTTTTTTTTTTTTTTGTAGGATTTTTCTTTTCTTCTAGTTTTTAAAAGCCATGTCTATGTGTCTCTTTTCCAGGGGAAAATCTGTCCTAAGTCAACACTCCGGAGGCTCCAGAACAGCGGAGAGACCAGCCAGGGAGTGGCTTTCGGGGAAAACGCCGATGGGTAGCTGCTCAGCACGGGTGCCGGCCTCTGCGGGGCCGGGAGCTGCGGGGCCCAGCACGGACCCAAAGCTGGCTCTCCCTGCGGTGTGAGAAGGCAGGCCAGGCTGCCCAGGGGGGCGCCGGCGTTCCGAAGAGGGGACCGCCGCTAGGGGGCAGAGAAGGGCAGGGAGGCGGGAAGAACCGCCTGCCCTCCTGCCTCAGCCTGGAGCCCAGTTTGGCAGGGGCACGGGGTATAGATGGCGGGGCGCAGTGGGGTGGCCCATCCCGAGCAGCATTCGAGTGCCAGGTGGAGGGGCCGCTGAAATGAGCGAGGGGCCACTATCCCAGGAAGGTCCCCCTAGCGTTCTCCAGATCGCTCCTCCCGGGAACCCAGAAGAGCTCCGGTGATTGGCCCCCGTGTTTGTCAATCTGGTGGACGAGCACAAACCCCGCCCCCCACCCCGGGCGTCACTGACAACTGGTAGAGCAGCGGTTCTCAACCTGTGGGTCGCGACCCCTTTGGGGGGTCGAATGGCCTTTTCATAGGGGTCACCTAAGATTATGGGAAAACGCAGATATTTACATCACGATGCATCACAGTAGCAAAATGTCATGGTTGGGGGTCACCACTGTGGCAGAGGATGGTGGGCTTCCCTGCGTTGTCCAGTCCCCCACGATGGTAACCTTGTGCTCTGCAGGCATCCGAGGGAAGGGCAGGGGACTGTGTGACCTCCTAGACCTCCCACGAAGGACGCAAGTGTCCCCAGCAGGCTGGGGGAGTTTCCCAGGGTACCACTTCTGCTCCCCTGCCCCTATCTCCTACTTCCACCTCCCTAACCCCCCAAAAAGAGGGGGAGGTGTGAGAAACCAACAGGACAGGTTTCTTTCCCACGGCCCCGCCGCCCTCGCTCCACAATTCCAGAAAAGTGGGGTCTGAAGGGTCCGGGGAGCTCAGGGCTTGGCAGACCTGGAGGGGTTTTGGGGAAAGAATCGAGCGCAAAGTCACAATCGCCAGGAACCGGGGCGCACCGACTCCCGCGACCCGCAAGGAGCAGGCAGGGAAGGGGCCGGCGATTCTGCGCATCCGGCAGGGGCGCCCCTCCAGGACCCGCCCAGTCCGGGGCTACATACACCACGCACCCCAATCCCGGGATCCCCAGGTGGGAGCCGGCTCGAAGCGATCGCTCGGATGCCCTGTGCGCCCCTTACCCTGCTTCCCAACCATGCCCATCAGTTCGGCCATCCGTTGTCCCGGGGCGCGTCCCGGGCCCAGCAGGTGCAGGACTCGGTGGCCTTCGAGGGCTGGGGTGGAACCCCGACGCTTGGAGCCTCGCCCCGGGGGCGGGCCAGACGGGGTCTGTGAGGTCACGCAAGCCTCCTGAGCCTCCCGCAGGGCCTGGGGATTCCCTGAATCACTGAACCCTCCGGGGTGCGATGGACAGCATGTGGACAATAAACTGCTGTCCAGAGCCCCGGAGGTGCGAGGAGAATGGGGTCCAGACTCCACATCCTCCCCCGCCCCCTGAGAGAATGCCAGCGTTCTCTGGGTGGCCTGCTCCCGCACTGCAAACCCAGGACACTCAGCTCTTCCTTCTCCAAGTGCCATGTCTGGAGCACGAGGCTAAAGCAAAACCCTTGGCCACCCACCTTCTCCGCCTACTAGCTGTGTGGGTGGACAGGGCTCCCTGATCCTCCCTGTCTGAGCTGGGGGGATACTCTGATCCTCATCAGATCTCTAGCTGCTCGCTTGTGTGGGTCTTGTAGTTCCCAAAGTCTCCCTCCTCTTGCAGGTTCCTTGGAGACAGGCAACGTCAGTGACTTACTGACAAACCTCCTGCTCAGGCACAGCTCACTGAACCAGACGGTAAGCATCTGAAGTCAGGGATGGAGCAAAAAAGACATCTCTCCGCCACAAACCTGCAGAGGGATTCCAGACACCAAGACAGGAAGGGGAGCCAGCCGCTAGCTGATGTTTGTGAATGTCCTTCTTTCCTTAAACTGGGGCAAACCAGAAAACAAAGTGGGGACGGCAAAGGGCCCGCAGGCTGCAGGACGGTTAGGAGGCACCAGCCATCACCCAGGGAAATTGGCTCGTTCCCCCCTGCCCCCTCCCCTCCCCCTCCGGCAGCCCATTAGTGCGCGCTCCTAAGGAAACAGCCCTGCCCTCAGTCCCGCGAACCTTCCGAGTCTGCTACTCCCCCACTCACCAACCTTCCATGGCTCCCTACTGCCCACTGGGTTCCGAGCAGTCTCCTCACCGGAAATTTGAAAACCTCCGTGAACAGCCCCATCTGCCTTTGCGGCTGATCTCCCAGGTTTGCTCCCAGTGGTCCTTGCTCTCACAGGCCCAGCTCCTCCCAATGGTGCTTCTACTTCTGCATTGCCTCCACCTGGATGCCTTTCCCTCTCTCAGAGAGGAGGGTTCCCGAGACCCATCCCATTAGCCATAAAAGCCACCTTCTTCCCAAGCTCCGGCCTGGTTCTCCCGCCACCTGGCGCTTCTCCCCTCGCTGGGCCTGCAGGCTGGGCTGGCATGCCTGTTTCCTCCCATCATCTGAGTCCTAGAGTCAGGGCTCATGTTGTGTTCACTAGTGTACCCCCACCTGGTCCAGGGTCTGGCCCAGTAGAAAAGTGTTGCTATTGGGTTGAAGTACAGTGAGTTAAGCTACAACCTGAGAAATGGTTTTGGAGAATTAAAAAAAAAAAAAAGTGGCCGAAACCGGTTTGGCTCAGCGGATAGAGTGTGGGCCTGTGGACTGAAGGGTCCCAGATTCGATTCCCATCAAGGGCATGTACCTTGGTTGCGAACACATCCCCAGTAGGGGGCGTGCAGGAGGCGGCTGATCGATGTTTCTCTCTCATCGATGTTTCCAACTCTATCCCTCCCTTCCTCTCTGTAAAAAATCAATAAAATATATATGTATTTTTAAAGTGTGAGTACAAGTTGAAGAGAATGGAGGAAGACAGAGAAGTTTGTGGAGATGAGAGAAAAGAATGCACTTAATACAAAATTTTCATATAGTCACTCCCCCCACCCCCCAGATTCCTAGCAGAGTTAGAAGGAAGAAGGATTGGCTAGCAGAGCCCATCTGGTTGATTTCATTTCGGCCCTAGGAAACAGAGCTGGGGCTGTGGCTGGGTGCAGGAGGTGAGGGCACGGGAAGGTGCTGAGGGCAGCAGCAATGTGTTAAGCATTTTCACCATCTGTTTCCTGGCGGGGGGTGGGGGGAGGACCTCTTAGGGTACCCTGCCTCCTCCTCCTCCACCACCACCCCTTACAGAACTGAAAGTGACGTTCAGCCAGCTAGAGCACATGCAGTAAACAGACCAGCGCCCCGCCTTCGCTGAGACCCAGAGCCCGGATCTTAGGGGCATTTCACTCACTTTTCATTCATTTGACAAATGAGTCAGGCTCTGTGTCAACTAGACAAAGCAGACCCAGTCAGGGGCTTTTGAAGCTCGCTGTCTAGTGTGGAGACAAGTACACGTACCGAAAACAACCCCCCAAAACCCTGGGAGGCCGTGGATGGGCAGGCCTGGTTTAAAGGGCGCCGAGGCCTCTTCTCCGAGGATGTGCTCGCTGGAGCTAAGTCACGCTTTTTCTCTGAGTAATGGACAGGGACACCCCTCACTTCTGGCTGCCGCGGCCCCTCTCGGCTCATTTTGTTTTGATTGGTGGAAACCTTCAGCCACACCCAGGACTGAGGCTCGCTCTGCTGCAGAACATATTGCAGACAGAAGCAGCTAGTCAGGTGTATATGTGGGAGTTGGGGGACAGGGGGAGAGAAAGGGAGTCCCCAGCGCCTCAGTTCCTGAACCCCTGTGGTGGCTGTGGGAGCAGAAGCCTCTCTGGGCCTCATCACAGCCAGCTTCATGGTTGTTGACATCCCGTGCTGTCGGTTGAGGGCTCATGGTTACCAAGAGACAAGCTTTCCTCTCTCTCTCTCTCTCTCTCTCTCTCTCTCTCCTCCCAACATCTCCAAGCCACCTAGAGATGCCTCTGCCTGTACTTTCTGGGCAAATGCAATTCCAGGCAGAAGGCACATGGTGAAGAGACACATATTCAGATACCCGGCGCCCCTCCCTTCCCTCTCCGCTCCCAAAAGCTGGGCCATCCTGGGGGGAGGGGGGATGAGCCCTAAACTTGGGGGTCACGGGCACCACAGAACTTGAAATCCAAAGATCTGAGTCCAAGTTCTTGCTCCAATGCCACGCACCTATGGACAAGCTGCGGATCTGTCCGAGCTGTCTCTGTAAATGGGAGTTAGTGACCCCTGGCCTGGGCATGAAAATTCCAGCTCCGCGCAGGAGGGAGCTCTCTGCCGAGCTTGCTGACCAAGCCCTCGGCCGTCCTCTGCTCTTCTCCTCCGGGATGCCCTCCTCCAGCACCACAAGCCCTCCTTGCCCAGAGCCAGGCATTGTTTCTGCCTCTGACTTGCTTTCTCTACAACCCACAGTCACCCCAGACACCTCCCTCTCTCACTGACCACCCCCAATGCCTCTTCAATAGCTCTCCATTCATTAGGCGTCTCTGACAGCCACAGCTTCCCTTCCCATTCCACTGCTGAGGTCAAGTGCGGGCCCCTTTCCCTTGGAGAATTGCAGGCTTCCAGGCTAGACCCTCCAACCCACGCTCCAATCTGCAGTCCTTCGATTTCTGCACCCCAGCTTCAGAACAAAGCCCAAACTCCTGAATGAGACTCAAGGTCTGTGGGGCCCTGCTCCGGCTGACCCTTCTCTGACCACACCTCGAGAGCATGCTTTGCTGGTGAAGTCCAAGGACCTGTCCTGTACGTCACCGGTCTCCTCTGCCTTCAACACTTCCCCCCCACCCTCCTCTGCTTCTGGCCTCTGCTCAGGCCTTACTTCCTTCAGGAAGTTTCTCCTGGTCTCCTCAGATTTAGGGGACTCAAGCCCTGGCCCCTGTTTCAGATTCCCCCAGAACCCAGAGCTCCCCACATCAGAGCTCACCATGCTATCCTGAACTGCCCGTGGCTCCCGTTTAGACCTGTGCCTGGTGCGTGGCAGGCGCTCGGTAAATGGCTGTTCAGTGATCAGACCTGGGATGGATGCACTGAGACAGCGCAGAGCACAAGACCGGGAGGAAGAGACGGAACTCCAATCCCAGCAGCGCTAGAGGACCTTGGGTGGGCCGGCCCCTGGACCTGCAGGCCCGCCCAGTCCCTCTCCTCGGGTCTGCTAACCGTGGCCCTCTCCACACACACAGCCGCATACAGAATAGAGGGGCACTCAGGTTCAAGACCCAGGAGCTCACCCTCAGGTCCAGCACCGCCCCCAAATCAAGAACCAGGTGCTGCCGAGGCCAGTTTGGCTCAGTGGATAGAGCGTCGGCCTGGGGACTGAAGGGTCCCAGGTTTGGTTCCAGTCAAGGGCATGTACATTGGTTGCGGGCACATCCCCAGTACAGGAGGCGGCTGATCGATGTCTCTCTCTCATAGATGTTTCTGGCTTTCTATCCCTTTCCCTTCCTCTCTGTAAAAAACCAATAAAACATATTTAAAAAGAACCAGGTGCTACGAGAGACAGGATCCAGGCGACAGCAGTAACACCCTTCAGAAGCCCGCCTCCCGCCAGCTTCTGAGGGCAGGAACTGGCCGTCGCCTGCTATCTTTCTCTGAAGCTGGGGCTGGGGCAGTCCCCTCTCTCTCTGCACCCCCTCGACAAAGGCTGGTTAGCAGGGGCTGGGAATGGGGTGCTTGTGGGGGCTTCAGGGGCGACAGCCAGGCACAGTCCTTCTCCTGAGGTGTTGGGGAGCAGCTGAGGCCACAGGAGCATAACAAGCACGAGCCTTTAACATCGTGTCAGTGGGTCTGGGTCTCACCCTCTGAACAACACCCAGGACACCCCATCTCTCCACCTCAGCCTCCCATTTCCCCCGGCTCTGCTTAAGGGGAGGTGGGTTCGGTGCAGAGTCAGCCTGGCTACGCAGCCCAGTCAGGTCTGAACGCAAGGCATCCAGAGTCCCCAGCCAGCCTCGTCTCCCGTGGAGCAGCCGCTTCCTCCGGCACCCACCTCTCCCACCCGCTGCGGGAACAAAGCAGGCTGGCAGGCCGCCAGAAAGGACAGGATGGCGGCTTTATATGTGGCAAAACACTCCCCGGGGAGTGGCGACGAACAGATGGACAGATGGCAGCACAGGACACCAGACAGGAGGGGGAGAGGTCGGGCAGTGGTCTCTTCTAACCAGTGAGTGGAAGCTGCACCCCACCCCCGGGCGGGGGGAGTGGGACGACATTGGCACAGGAGGTGGCGAGACAGGCGTGAGGTGCCCATCCCTGAGGTGGGCAGCCGGGCGGGGCCCAGTCCTCGTTGGCACAATCGGCTCTCTCTGGCCCAGCTGGGAGGCTGGGGAAGGGCAGGGCTGCTGGGCGAAGGGGACGCGAGGCGGAGGGACACTCGGGGTGGTGGAGGGGGACAGGAAGGCCTCTCCCGGGGGCAGGGGAGCGGACAGGGGAAGAGAAGGGGATCACAAGAGGCAAATACAGAACAGCAGCATCAGCAGCAGCAGCCACGCCCCCCAGAGGAGATCCGTGGTCCCCAGGCCACCCCTGGGGCAGTGAGCATTTTGTGGGCACCCACCCCAGGGGCCTCTCTCCTGGGGTTTTGGGCGGGGGGGGAGGAGGAATGAAGGAGCAGTTTTTGGTTTCAAAATGAGGTGGACCAGAGGGTTCCAGGGGCTCCACGCCCAGGTCTCGGGGTGTGGAGGGGCCTCTCTTCTGGTGGCAGCAGGCAAGGGACATTGTGGGCAAAGCTCATTCCTAGGACAGGTAAAGGCTGAGGCATGGAGGGGGGAGGGAAAGGGGCATCTCCGATGGCCCACTCCTCAGGGTTAGGTCCTGGGGGGCAGATGGCACATCTGATGCCTCTCAGCTTCTACCCAGACCCCTGCCCAAGGGGCTTCAGCCAGGAGCTTCCTCCTACCGGAGATGCTGCCAGAAAGCTGGGGAGTGTGGGGGGGGGTGAGCAGGTGGGGAGACTTGGGCAGGAGGAGGGACCCTGGGCCTGGAGTTTGGGAAGAGAACACTCAGGGAAAAGTGTGTTCCCAAATACCCCAGGCTGGAAAAAGGGCCACCCCATTGGGAGTCCCAAGCAGAAAGAGCTAAGGAAGCGCACCTTTTCTCTGGGAGAGTGAGGGGAGAGAGGCCCCCCCTGAGGCGGGGAAAAGGAGACACTGCGGACAGGTGGGCATCCCCATCCATCCACCGCAGGCAGACAGAGACCTGCAGCTGGAGCCCAAGGGGCTCCCAGGAGCTGGGATGCTACCCCCCCCCCAAAAAAAGAAACCCCAACACTGAGCAAAGGCATCTGAAAGAGAGGCGCCCCCGGAGGCGAGCGAGCTGTACCTGCCCTCCCGGGGCTGGTCCTTCCTCCCAGCGCGCCCCCCGCCTCTCAGCGGATGTAAACGCCGCGCCCCCAGCCCTCCAGCTCGTTCTTGTTGCGCCCCAGCACCGGTCCCCCGCCCTCGGCGCAGTAGCGGGCCTTGTTCCGGCCCCGATTCCGGTTGTCAGTCAGCTCCTCTTCGTAGTCGTCTTCTTCATCCTCCCAGGATCCCTGCCGAGCCGGTGGGGTGCTGCCCCCCGCGGGGTCTCCAAGCCCCGGCCCCTCCGAGGGGTCGGTCTCCATGTCCACGCACGAGTCTCCCAGCTCGGTGTAGGCAGAATTCCGGTTGCCAGAGGCGTCGGCGTCAAACGTGTCTTGGCGGGACAGTGCCCGCACGGTGCCCGCCCGGCCTGGTGGGTGGCTGCTGGGGTAAAGGCCTGGGGGCTGGCCCAGCTCCCCCGGGTACTCGTGCACGCTGGCATGCTCCCCAGTGGCCCGGTCCAGCGACTGGTCCCCAGAAGCAAGGTAGGGTCCCTGGTTAGCAGACAGACGGCACACACCATGCAGATCAGGCAGGGATGAGAGAAACACAACAAGGCAATGCAGGTTAGTGAGGGCACCAAGGCACCAGCCTGGCAGAGGGGGTTGGGGCTGACTGCCTGCCCGGGACTCTTGTTAGGAAGGGGGGCGGAGGAGGCCTGAACTCTCCCTGTTACCATGACACAGACCCCAAGAACCATGAGTCATTGCTTCCTCAAAACGCGTCACTAATGCTGTTTGGGGGTAAATCATCATTAGCAGCTCATTAGTATTGCCGCTCATTAGTGGTTGATTGGGTTAGTCATTGCTCCAGTTTTCCAAATACGCTAAGGGGATTTCAGCCCAAGCTCACCAACCCCAGCTCTTCCGGTCCAAACCTGACCCTCGTCAAAGGATGGACTTCCTCCCCCAGCAAAGACTCAAAGCAGCAGGACAGGAAAAGCGATGGGTCTCAATCCCCACAGGGGATGGATGCTGGCCTGAGGGCCACTCCCATCCCAGAGGCCACTGGGTCCTAGTCCTGCCACTTTAAGGTGGATGATGCTAAGCAAATGACTCCCCTTCCCGTGGCCCAGTTTCTCTGTGGTGGTGTGATGGAGATGAGAGCAGCAGTTTCCAAACGGTTCCCCTGAGGTCTGGGGTGGCGTGGGAGGGCACAGAAGTGCTTCAGGGGCCCCCCTGGAGGTGAAGGGGAGACCAAGCCACTAGCTCCCTCTGAGCAGAGCAAGGCTGGCTGGCTTCCACTGAGCTTCCACATGAGATTCAGCGAAAAGCCCTGGTCCAGCGTGTGTGTGTTTTTCTGGCTCTAATGGAGAATCAAATGCGCAATAATGTGATCTCAGGGATGGGCCCTGGCTCCCCCCGCTTCCCCCCGAGGAGGGAGAGGCAGGGCCGGGCCCCCACAGGAAGGCCTTTCCTGGAATCTGTTTAACTGGGAGAAGAACGGGAGGTTCAGCATCCATCACCGAAGATGCTACATTCGAGGTCCCTTCTGAGGGGCCTCCTGTGCTGAGGGCTCTAGGGAAGAGGACGGTCGCTTTGGGTTTAAAATCCCCTGCTTTGCCGAAACTGGTTTGGCTCAGTGGATAGGGCGTCGGCCTGTGGACTGAAGGGTCCCAGGTTCGATTCCGGTCAAGGGCATGTACCTTGGTTGCGGGCACATCCCCAGTGGGGAGTGTGCAGGAGGCAACTGATTGATGTTTCTTCCTCGTTGCTGTTTCTAACTATCCCTCTCCCTTCCTCTCTGTAGAAAATCAATAAAATATATTGGAAAAATAAAATAAAACCCCCTGCTTTGTGGGATTCCCTGCTCTGTTGGGTCTACAATTCTGTGACCACTATGGTGTCTAAAATGGGCATGTGAATGACTCTATCAGCCCTCTCCATGTTTTCTCCCTCGTCACTTGACTTACAGGACCCCCAATCAGGTCTCACTCCCAGAAGCCCCTAAGGCAGCGGATGCAGTCCTCTGGGACCGGGCCCAAGGAGTACCATCAGCCCGCCCCAATCCCATAAACAAATCACAGACACCGGAAGCTGCTGCTCACCATATTTTTTTTTACAAAATAGAGCTCTTTCCTTCCTTCCTTCCCCATGATCCCTGTTCTCCAATTCCCGGCCATGGGCAGGAGGGGAGATGTGGGGGGAGGGGCTACCTACATGGCGTGCTCCTGCAGCTGGGGCACCGCCCCGGCCGGCTGTGGGGCCTCCAGCCCCCCCCAGAAGCTGAGGTTTCTCCGGAGGGAGGTGAGCACCTGTACCTGGAGGTTGGAGACAGGGGCAGGGCTGGCAGCCAGGGCGGCGGTGGCCATGGTGCGGTTCAGCAGGGGGTTGGGCGGCGTGCTGCTGGGCGGGTGGGTGGCCTTCCAATAGGCTTCCAGGTATTCGGCCAGGTGCTCACAGGCGTCTTCCAGTTGGTTCTCATCCAGGATGATGTCAAACATCTCCTGTGGAGGCGGGGTTAGGGGTGGGGCTAGGATGAGCCAGGCAAGACCTTGGGGTGGTGGGTGTGGCCTGGGCACAACGGGCGGAGAGTGAAGGGGTGGAAGGACAGGTTACAGAGAGACTTCTGGGTGTCCAGAAAGAGAAGGGGCGCTCTCCGATGTGCCCTGGCGGAACGACAAAGGGCCTTGGCACCCAGAGTCCAACTCCCTCATTGGAGATTTAAGGCTTAGACTCCCCAAAGAAGCCAGTGTCTGACCGCCTGACCAGCACTCCTTCCCAGAAGACCAGTCTGCCCCTATGGACCCCGCCCAGCTGTCCCTGGTCACTCTGTCTCCCATGCAGGCCAGAGGAAACCAGAATCCAGACGCCACCCGCTTCCCCGGGGTCTGAGCACTCACAGGCGGACACTGCGCCAGCTTCTCCGAGGCCGCTATTTGCACATTGAGGTGTTTGGACTGAGACTTCCCTCGAGACTTGATGAGCCTCTGAAGTACCTGGTTTGTGGGGGAAGAAGAGGGAACCCCAGAAAGGCACTAAGTCAGAGAGGCAGGTCGTGGTGAAAGTTAGCGTGGAGAGACAGTGTCCATGACCCTCAGCCCTGGCCACCGCTTTAGAAACCACCTCACTCGCTCTGTATCCTTCCTACACAATGCCCAGGCTCTCTCCTGGTCTCATGCCAACATGTCCTAGAAGTTCTGGTGACAGTGGCTGTCTGAAGAACATACAGTCCAGCTCCTCTAACCTTCTTCACAGGCTCCATCATCTAGACCAGCGGTTGGCAAACTCATCAGTCAACAGAGCCAAGTATCAACAGGACAACGATGGAAATTTCTTTGGAAAGCCACATTTTTTCAACTTAAACTTCTTCTAACGCCACTTCTTCAAAATAGACTCGCCCAGGCTATTCTGTGGAAGAGCCATACTCAAGGGGCCAAAGAGCTGCAGGTGGCTCATGAGCCACAGTTTGCAGACCACAGGTCTAAGCCAACATCCCCTCCATGTCAACAACAGCCATGCTTTATGGGGCACTTGCTGTGTACTGGCACTATTGGGTACTTTTTACATGATCAATTCATTTAGTCCCGACAATAATCCCAGTAGGTGGCCACTACTATGATATTCACTCAGTCATATTAATAACAATAGCTGAAACAAACCCGTAAGCTTAACTAAACCATCAAAGCTAACATCACCAATGATGCAGCAAACCACTGTCATCCGCTTCTTGAATACAATGCAATCAGGACGCATGGCTATGGTGAAAACTGAAGATGCACTGCATTAGATAACACTTCTTGAATTTGACAGTTATACTGTGATTAATGCCCTTGTTCTTAAGAAATACATGGTGGTTTAAAGGCATACAATACCTATAACCTACTCTCAAATCGTTATGTGTACAAAATACATAAGATAAAGTAAATGTGACAAATGTTGAGAATTAATCAAATTGAAAATTTTGAATTGCATACTTTAAAGGGCTGAATCGAATGGTACGTAAATCACACCTCAATAAAGCTGTTAAAAATTTTAGCAAATCCAAGTGAAGGGCATTCAAAGGATTAGCGTTCTTTGGGCTATTCTTGCAACTTTTCTATAAATAAAAATCTTTTAGCTGAGACCGGTTTGGCTCAGTGGATAGAGCATCGGCCTTCGGACTGAAAGGTCACAGGTTTGATTCCGGTCAAGGGCATGTACCTTGGTTGTGGGCACATCCCCAGTGGGGGGCATGCAGGAGGCAGCTGATTGATGTCTTTCTCATCGATGTTTCTAACTCTCTCTCCCTCTCCCTTCCTCTCTGTAAAAAATCAATAAAAATATATTAAAAAAATATCTTTTAAAAAATAAAATAGAGCGCTTAGTAGGTACCAGCCAGTTTACATGGTTAACCCATTTATTTGATCTTCACAATCACTACTTGAGGATCCCTGTTTTACAGATGAGGACACTGAGGCACAGAGATGTCAAAGGAGCACAGAGCTGGTGAGTGGCAGGCAGTCTGGGGGGATGGGCGTACTGGTACTTTCTAGACCACAAAGTGTTTTTTCGATCTCATTGGATCCTCTCAAGCACTCCAGGCAGTACTTAGACTCATCACCCCCTTTATGCTCATTAGAAACTTAGGACGCAGGAAAGGTTAAGTAACGGGTGCTCAGCGCCCAGGGGGCTCTCATGAGTAATAACAGTTACCGCCCTGGTTGCCATCACGAACTCTGGGCTCTCTACGTCATTACCTCAAACCCTCTCAGCAGTCACACCAGGAGGGATTATCATCCCCATTCTACAGGTGAAGAAAGGAGGTCAGAGGCCTCAATTTCAATAAAAAATAACCACCAAAAAACCCCAAAACCTAATTAATAAGCCAATCACAGCTAGGATCTGAACCCCTACGCTGTCTTCTAACTTCAAATCCTTCACCTACGCTTGCCCTCCATGTGCCTCAAACCCCCACTTCTTCACCTACACCTACCCTGCATGCTCCTCCCCATTAGCATCTAGGAGGGAGAACTAATGGGGCTGCAGTATGACGAAGAAGTGAATCCCACGGATTTCATCTCTCTCATGAGGACAGGGCAGCAACAAGGGCTGAAAGCAAAAGGCAGGAAGAACCTCCCAGCTGTCGAGGAGCTGGGTGACACCCGGGACAACACGCACAGAACCCCAGTTTTCTGGATCAAGAGCGGGAGGTTAACCAGAGCGGAGATAGGGGGCTGGCCTGCATGACCCTAATAATAATATCTACTTTAAGATCATTATAGAGTACTAATAGCTAATACATGATGAGGTCCATTATACCAGAACCTCTGCTCAGTACGAAGTATTCCCATTAGGTTGAATCTTCACAATATCCATGTGATGAATTGTACAGAGCAGGAAAGTAAGGCTGGGGTGATTAAGCCACATCCTCAGCAAGCAGCAGCTGGGACTCCCGAGAGCGCCTGTCCCCTCTCGGGTCCGGCTTCTGCACCCACCTTGGGAGAGGTGATCTTGATGTAAACAATGATGGGGGCCAGTGAGGTCTTGGAGAGCTGGGCCGGGTGGTTGATGGTGTCGGCGTCCAGAGCAACCAACTGAAGGGTCCGGGCCAGCTCGAAGATTCGCTCGATTTCGCTCTGAACCTCAGCTGCGGGTACATGGAGTCACGGAGAAGGGGGGATGTAAGAGAGCCCCCCAGGAGGCACTGGGTGGATAGAACACTTCTGGAGATGCCCCCCCCCCCACTCCCACATCTGGCCCCAGAAAGCAGAGGCGGGGGGATTAGCGGGGGACTCACCCAGGCTGGAGCGTGTGTTGGAGCGCTCAATGATGATGTGTTTGCTGGGGTTGTTGAGGACTGAGCGTTTAGCCAGAGAAATGTCCGCTGTCACCCGAGTGATGGAGATCCTGGGGATGGGGCAAAGGGAGTCGGGGGCCAGGTGGGCTAGAATGCCCTGCCAGTTCCCCAGGCTCTGGGCCTGTCTCCTGTCCCTCAGTCAAGAGTCCCAAATTATCACTCAAGCCATCCCGCCCGTCCCCAGCAGCGGAGGGCGACAGCAGCAGTGGAGACCTAGCTCCGGGGGTCCTACCTGCCGTCAAACCGATGCTTCAAGAAGTCAAACAAAGCTTTCTGCATCATGTCTGTAACCTGAGGGTGGGGTTTGGGAGGGGGGAGAGAAGTCAGGTGTTTAAAAAGCCACTCAGCAAGAGGGGGCTGCTGGGTATATGCACCTCCCCACCCATTTCCTCCTTCAATTCCTGAAGTGGACGGGACCCTGGGGTGGTAGGGGGGAGTCTTCTGAGTGTAAGGAGCCTCCAATGAGCTCTCAGATTCCAATGGTTCTTCTAGGTGGTCCCTCTGGGGGGACTCTTCTGGGGGTTTGGAGGGGAGGAGCTCGACCCTCTGAGTGGGTGGGTCTCCCTGTGGGCTGGGCCCCCTCTGGGAAATTCCTCTGAAGGTCTGTAGCCCTCCGGGGAAGATGCCCTTGGAAACCTCTGGAGTCTCTCTGAAGGCCTGGCCCCTCTGGGTCCACTCCCATCTCTGGGCTCCTACCTCATAGCCCTTGAGCGACGGTCCCACCAGGATGATGGGCCTCATGGAAGGCACCACGTCATAGGGGGGCACATGCTCTGTCTGGAGGGGAGGCAGGGAGGGGAAACCCCAGAGTGGAGATGGCATGAGCCCCTCTCCCCCAGCCTCCAGGTTCCACATGCATCCGGTCCTCCCGCTGGTCCCAGAGCCCAGATGTGGGGATCAGGGTGGGGTGGGAGGGATGGGAGGGAGAACCAGGAAGGGTGGGGGAATGGGGCAGACAGGGCAATGGGTGTTAGAAGACCGCCCTAGCTCATCCCACAGGGTGGGGAGAGGGGACACAGAAAGCTGTGAGACTCACCGATTTCTGCTTCTGTTTGGCTGGGTCCAGAGATTGCCAAGGGGGGGCAGGGGAGGGAGAGAGGGAAGGGCACCCAGGCAGGGGCAGAGGGCAAGGAAGGAGCCAGGACAAGAGAGGGAGGGAGAGCGGGCAGACGAGGAGAGATAACAGGGCATGCGTGTTAGTGACAGACAGAGCCAGAGAGAGGGGACGGGACCCCATGCCAGGGGGAGCCAGAGGTGGCCCTGGACCAGGGCTGGGGGTGGGGCTGTCAGTCAGTCCAGGGGCCCTGAGAATGTTCCGACATACCAAGACCCTCTTTCTGGGTCTTGGGAAAGAGCTGGGCAGGGTGACAGCCCCTAATGGGGTGCTCACCTCTTGCCCCAGCACAGCCAGCCTGCCCGTTTTAAGAGTCCTCTGGACTGTCCTGCTCTGTGGCCAGTAGACCCCCACATGCCCACCCAAGACCCATGGAGTCCGCAAAGGGCCAAAAAAGGTCACCGTGCTACTCCCCCTTCACCTGTGGGGTGGGGGGGGCAAATATGGGATAGCGCAGTGGCAGTGAGGGGAAAGGTCAGGTGTCATTACCACCAGACGCTACTTCGGGTTGGGGAGGGGGGCAGCTTTCCAAGGGAAGGGGTGCTTTGAGGTCAAGAACTACCCGTTCCTGTGGAGTGGGCCAGGGTAGGGGTTCATTTGGAGACAGATATGCCTGTCCTCTATGCCACCCCACCCCTCCCTCCTCCTCAGCAGGAAGCCCTGATCCCCCGCAAAGTCGGGCTGCCACCACCTCTGAACCCATTCCGGCCCCCTCCCCTGCCCCAGAGCTGGGCCCTGACCCCTGCCCTCTCCCAGGAGCCCCACAAGGATTACCTTCTTGAAGAAGGAGATGCGTTTGCCGTGGGGTGACGGGGTGGTGACACTGCTAACACTAGTCTTGGCAGAGCCCCCGGGTTCCCCCAGCTCAGCCTCCTCGTCCTCTAACTCTAGGGGGTCTAGTTCGAACGCTAAGTTAGTCATTTCGTTACCTGCACCGGCGGGCGCGTCAGGAGAGAGGGAGGAGGGAGGCGAGGTGGGGAGGAGTGAGATGGACAGGGAGACACCAGTACAGAACGCAGGGATGGGATGGGGGAAAAAGAAAGAAGAAGAGGTGAATGGAACAGGGCTGAGAGAAATGAATAGGGGGCGGGGGGTTGGGGGGAAGGGGAGAGTCAGGCAGAGAAATGGAGCTCCCGAAGAAATGGGAGAGGAGAGACATGAGAGGGTGGGTGCTGACTGGCCCAGCTCGTGGGGTACCCTACTCTTCAGGGAGAGGGGACCCCTGGATGTGTGTGGGGAGGACTCAGGAATCATGGGGTACCCTCTACTGCAGGGGAAGGAGGGGGAGGGCAGTGGGGAGACCACCCCACCCAGAAGCTCCCCATGACTCCCTGGGGAGCGGGGAGGCGGCGGCTCTTACCACTGGCAGGGGGTGTGGGGCGGCGGGTGCCAGTCACCACGTCTCCCAGACTGGAGCTCGAGTTGTCACCTGATTTGCTGTGTGGGTAGAGAGGCAAATGGCACGGTGAGCGAGGGGGTGGGTGTGAGGGCAGGGGCGTTCTTGGCTCTCACACATGCTGCCCGCCCCCCAGATTCTCCCACCCCACGGTGGAGGGCGGGCTACCACCGGCAGCTCGGTGCCCTGGGGGCGTGGCCTCTCCCGGGGTGGGCAGGGACCCCCGCAGCCAGACACCTGGAGCTGAGGCGGTTCTGGCGCAGCTTCTGCTCCTGCAGCAGGCGCAGGCTGTCCAGTTTGACGGGGCTGGGAATGAAGCCGACCTCGCAGCCCTCCTTCACCAGGCGCCCGATCCACCAGTCGTTATTGTATTTCTGCAAGCAGCGGCCGGCGGGTGGGAGAGAGCAAGACCGAGATTGGAGGTGCCGGCCAGCAGCCACCCTGGCACCCTCCAAGAGCCCCAGCCCCGGCTGCAGCCTCTGAGGACGACCCCCATTCTCAGGACAACTCCAGGACCAGCATCCTCTGGGCCCTGGATCACCCTGCCCCCAGCACATCCCTGCTCTGAGAGTCCTTCTTCCCCACGTGTCCGTCCTGCCCTGGAAAGGCGAGGAGAGAAGCAAACGTTGGCACCTGCAGGTGGTGCCTGGCAACGCTGCCACTCCACTTACAGGCCTCGTCCCACAACCTGGGGACCTCGGCATTGCCACCCCATTTCACCAAGGAAAAAGGAGGGGCTCAGAGAGGTGGGAACGCTTGTTTAAGGCTGCACAGCAGCCTCAGCCCAGCTCTGCTGGGCTCAGAAGTCTTTTTCCACCACAGTTCCCGGTGCCCCTCTCCTGGTACCCACTCCCCTCCAGATGCCCGGCGCTCTCTCCACCTCTTTGATGTGCAGGAAGTCCTTGGGCTCGAAGGTGATGGCCACTCCCTGCACCGGCACCTCATCCCCCGGAGATGGGTTGTAGCCGACATTTGTCCGAACAGCAAATGCCACCGGCTTGGTCTAGAGGAGGCGCACAGGGGGGGTGACAACCAGAGGGTTAGACCATCCTGTAAAAATGCACAACTTCCTGACGGGGGTGGCGATTAGGGGGAGGTCTGTTTGATAAATGGTTCAGTAAACGGTATATCGAATGGCTTGGTTGGGTTTTTGCATATATGCTCATTTCCACAATTAAAAAGCAAAAAATAGCCGAAACCGGTTTGGCTCAGTGGATAGAGCGTCGGCCTGCAGACTGAAAGGTCCCAGGTTCGATTCCAGTCAAGGGCATGTATCCTGGTTGCGGGCACATCCCCAGTGGGGGGCGTGCAGGAGGCGGCTGATCGATGTCTCTCTCATCAATGTTTCTAACTCTCTATCCCTCTCCCTTCCTCTCTGTAGAAAACCAATAAAATATATTAAAAAAAAAAAAAAGGCAGAAAATAGCCCTCTCAGGGTGAAGGGGGACACTGGGGAGTGATAAGTATTAGGGGTGGGGGAAGCCCAGAATGACATTAAAAAGGAATAATAATAATAATAATAATAATAATAATAATAATAATAAAAGCATCATATGCTAATTAGACCAGACAGCCGAACGACCTTCTGGACAAAGCCAGGGCTGTGAGGGCCGAGGCAAGCCGGCAGCTGGGGCTGTGAGGGCTGAGCCCTTTGCACGAATTTCGTGCATCGGGCCTCCAGTAATAATAATAATAAGCTACTGTTTAGTGTGCCCGGTACCGTGTTCCATGTTTCACGTGCATTATCTCATTTATGTATCACAAAAATCCCAAGAAGGATTGCTATCTTCATTTTGATGAAGGAGGAGACTGAAGTTCAGAAAGGTTAGTGACTTGCCTAGGGTCACTGTGCAGCTAGCTAGTAAGAGCAGCCCAGGAGTCTGACTCCAGAAAGAAGTGTCAATTTTAGCGTTTCTCCAGCTCCTATTACGTGTGGAAACAGTATTAGACACATTATTCATAAACGGGCAGTATCATAGCCACATTTTATAGGTGAAAGGCAAAGGCACACTGAGGCCCATGGGCATACCATACCAGCTAGGAGGTGGCTGGGCCAAACTTGACCCCGGGTCTTTCTAGGCTGTCTCTAAAGCTTGGGGCTGGGGCTGGGGGGGTCAAGGGGTAGGGGGAAAGGGAAGGACAACACAGCCCCTCCCGCCCTTCTCACCTTGGCTTTCTCAAGCTGGGCTAACGCCTGGCGCTCCGCCTCCTTCCGTAAGGCTTCCCGGTCCTCTTCCAGGGACACGTCGGAGTCCGACGGGCGGCTGGTGTAGGACTCCGCGGAGCCCTGGAAAGACGGGGCCAGCTCAGGGCCAACACTGCCTCGCCAGCCCCTGGGCCTCCGAAGGCTTGGCGATGCCACCCCTCACGGGTGCCTCCAGCCCCAGGCAGCCCAGCATGATGCCACGGGGCCAGGGGAAAGGGGCGTTAGAAGGCAGGAATCGGGGACCGAGGTTTGCAGGCCCTCAGGAAAGATGTGGCCCTAGAAAGGGCGACAGCAGCCAGCCAGGGGTTAAGGCAGGTCCCAGGACAGCTGCTGGGGGCCCGGGAGGGGCGGGAACCTGATAGGGGCAGCGCAGGGGGTGAACCTCCCCTCCCTACTCCTCCTTCCCCCCCTCCCCTCCCCTCAGCACCAGCTGAGACAGACTCAGCAGAAGCCCAACGGAGCCTTCCAGGGACTGTGGCCGCCAGCGTAGGCCTGAGCTCTCTGCACTGTTGGCACTGGGCAGCCTGCTCGGCCTGATGGGGCCACCAAAAATTCTGCTGCCCTACCTCCCCCGTCAGAATCAGGGGAGCCCCAACTCTGAGGCTCTCAGAAGACACAAAAGAACGTCTAAGATTCCTGAGACGGTGCAGGCAGCAGAGGCCAGTGAAGAGCAGAACAGGGGGCTGCCGCTGCCAGGGTTAAGGCCGGCTCAGAAGTGGGGGGTTGGGGTGGGGTGCCAGGACGGACCACATGGACCATTCCAGAGCATAACTCCTTCAGTGATGCGGGCACATGTGTAAGACCCAGAGAGTCCGGACCCGCAGTGTGAATGAACACGCTTACTCAAGGGTGCGCTTGGATGTGCAACTTCAGGTCCATGTAGGAGGGTGTGTGTCTATAGCATGTGCTGGGTGTCATGATGAAGGCAAGCAGGCACACATGAGCACAAACAGGGAGCGCCCTAGGTGTCGGCGTCCCGGAGCGGGTGCAGCTCCTGAGGGCAGGAGCGGGATGTGTGGATGTGTGGGTCTGAGCAGCAGTGTGGTCTCTACCAGGGGCGGAGGGGACGTGGAGAAGAACAGGGCCGCGGAGATGTGGGGGGCTTTTCCTGAGGGCGGGAAAGGGCTACGTGGCCAGAAATTGCCATTCGCTTCGTGTGGATGGGACTGAGAAGGAGAGAAGACACAGCCCCACCGCCCTCAGAGGGCCCTGGTCCCTAGCTAGCGCGTTGTCCATCCTTTCCCCAAATCATGAAACTGGGAGACTCGTGCGGCGACAGGTTGGAGGCGGGGGGGTGAAGTCACTAACAGAAGCTGGAACAGAGACTTTGTAAAGGAAGGAGAGTGGAAACCAGTTCGACTCCCACTCTTTCCCCCTCCCAGCGGGAGCACTCAGAGTCAGGCAGACAGATGCACAGAGCGCCAGAGAGACAGACCCAGAGAGCGTGACAGAGAGGCACTGACTGACCGACACACACATGCACGCGCGCTCGCGCACATGCATGCACACAGACATGGCGGGAGACCGGGGAACGGTGAGGAGGCAGAGAGGCAGGCTAGAGTGACTCGCCCTTCACCAAGCTTCCTTGAGGGGCTGCTCCCACCCGGCCCCCCATCCCCAGCTCACCACCACGAGGGTCCGGCTGGGCGCCTCCATATCAGCGGCCCTCAGTGCCTGGCCCCGCTGGCCTAGGAGGTGGCCCAAAGCGCCCGTCCCCCCAGGGGGCTCAGATTACAAGCAGAGTTGCTACATGTGCAAACTGCGAGGGTATATTTAGCTCAGAGATGTGGCAAGGACTGCCCCCCCACTCCCTGCCACCTCCTGGGGGTCAGGACTCGGGAGAGGAGAGGGGAAAGGATCAGAGATGGGGGTCTGACAGCCTGGGCTACCAAACACGGAGAGAACCAAGTCCTTTTCCTGGCAAGAGGGGTGACACTGAGAGCACAGCATCCTTCTTCCTAGCCCGGCCCCGCAACAGGAGGGATGAAGGAGAGACTGAAGAAAGGACTTCCCCTTTGTGTACTTAAGCGATGCGAGGATGAAGGCTGCCTCTCCTGGGCTCCCATGTGCCAAGTGCTGGGGAGACAGGAGTCAGAAGGAAGGGCCGCACTCCAATCTGTGGGGATCTGCCTGGGACCACCCTTCCTCTCCTGGTCCAGGAGGGGGTGTGACCCCCACAGGACCCTTACCCCCAGCGACCCCTGCCCTCATCTGCCCTGCCCACTTCCTCTTCAACACACTCCTTTTCCTCCTCTGATCCCAAGCCCCTCTCCCTTTTTTTGTTGAGATGCTCTGTAGTCATAGCAACCACATGCTTCTCCCTGAGCCTGAGATGGCCCGGGGTTGAGACTTGGAACAGAGATGGGAAGGGCATCTTCCTGAGCACAGAAGACCCCAGAAGGCTAGTCAGGGACCCTGCCTTCAGGCAGAGGTGCTGGGCTAAGGACCTCCCTAAAATCAGCTCCCTCCTGCCCGGACCCCACCTCCTGCCACACACGGTCTCTCTCTGCATATGGAAGACCGGTCCCATCTGGATACTTTCCGGGACCCACACCTCCCCAGGGCTCCAGGGACTCAAACGCCCTGGCTCCTCCTTTCTCAGGACTGGCCTCTACCCCCCTCCCCCCCCCCGTCAGGTTCTGGGGGAGGACGGGGACGCAGCCAGCCGGCAGGGGGAGTGGGTGACAGCCTGAAGCCAGCTAGAAGGAGGCAAGCCAGGCTGTCCCTGAATGAGATGACGCAGGCAGGCAACAGGGGTGGGTGCCTGGTGCTGGGGGAGGGGCGGGGCGGGGGCTGAGGGCGTGGCTACAGCTGACAGTCCAGGCAGGAGAGGTCATGGGGTGTCAGCATGATGGGTGGTTCCAGGCAGGCGACAAATGGCAGCGGGGAGGGTGCCTGGAGAAAGCCTCAGAGCCAGCTCCCCGCAAGCCGGCTCCAGCAGCCAGCCCCCTCCCTCCTCCCGGGCCCGCACCCCCGTTACCTGGCGCACAAAGCTGTTGGATGTGGTATCCGACGAGGTGCTCCCATCCGACCTTTTGAACCGGCCTTTCCTCTTGCTGTACTTGCCCTGGAGGAGGCAGGAGGGGACAAGAGTGGGATCAGAGGGGCCCTTTCCCAGCCCTTACCCTGTCGGGCCGGAGCGACCGCGAAGCCGGGGAAATATCACTCCCTGATCTCCACAGCCCCCCATATTCTTCCTGAGATGGTACAGCCCGAAGGGGTGGGAGGGCCCAGACCACAGCTCTGGGGTGGGGGACAGTGCGAGAGGGCCCTAGGAAAGTGCCCACAGAAACCCCCCAAACTAAGCCAGAGAGGCGGGGATGGGGGAGGCGAGGAGTGGCTGGAGGCTCATTAGGCAGCAAAGCTAATTAAGATGCTGGGCAGGCCGCAGGCCTGGAGGGAAGGGAGAGGCCGCCTGCAGTGCTGGGGGGGTGCTGGGGTGGTGGTGGTGGTGGTGGAGAATCCTGGGGGAAGTCCCTCTCCCGCTCCCCTGCAGCTGGAGGGGAGCAGGGCTGAGTGTGCCTGTGGCCCCTCGAGAGAAGGGGGGACTGCCAGTTGCCATAGGGCCCCGCTTGGCTTTTCTTGCAGAGTGGGGAGGGGAGGGGCAGCTTCCACTCTAGGAGACCCCAACCTAGATTTTCGGGGAGGGGGGAGGCGTGTGGTAAGTAAACACCTAACCCTGGCCCCCCACCATCGGGCATATTTAAGCTCAGCGCCCCCTCTCCTGGCAGGACCTTTTCTCAGGCCTCTCCTCACAAGCCCAGTGGCCACACCTCTCCCCAAAGGGGCGAGAGGGACCAAGCACCCTCCCACTGACCCCCAGCTGCCACGGCCAACATCCTGGCCCCCCGCACTCCCCCAGGCTGCATCCATCTAACTGCCCCTTGGCCCTGCCCCAAGATGAGCCTAGGACACGGCCCCCACAAGTCCCCCGGGGCAGGCTGGCTGAGTCTCAGTGACGCGGCTCCTGACGTGGCTGGAGTGGACCTGCCTGAGCACTCCACCAGCCGCCTACCCGGCGATTTCCAGGGGCTGCTGCTTGGCCCTCCCCAACTCCCTCACCACATTGACCCCAGGCCAGTGCAGAGGAGGGGGTCCTGAGGATTGAGGGATTCGGCCCTCCAAGCCCGGGCCCCCAGCCTGCATCCTAAGAAGGTCCGAAGCATGCCCAGACTAGGATCTCCATCCTCCTCCTGGGACTTGGGCCTAAGTCCCAGGAGGAGGATGGGTAGATGGGAAAGAAAGGCATCTGGGACCCCCAGAATCCTCCCTTCCTATACCTCTCTTTAAACCAGACATACAGCCTACCTCTGGAATTGGGGGTCCCTACAATCTTAAGAGGATCGCCCAGTAAGCGTCCACTCCCTCTCACACCTCCACCCCCGGCTGGGGCAAGGGAGTGGCACCCAGAGGACAAGGGACAGCTGAGAGGAAGGCCCGGCCAGCTGCCTCGCAGGCTGCTGGGGGCCTGGGGCGGGGAAGGCGGTATTTTTAGGTCTGACCTGGGCCGCCGCACACACATGCGGGCGAACCACGTTATCATGGCGGTTACAGCTGTTCGCCTCCGGCCACCGCCAGGAAAGAGTTAACGCTATCGGGGCCTTGGGGTGCTGCCAGGTGAGAGAAGGACATGCCCCGGAGAGACCACCCCAGGCCTTGCTGGTCCCTCCCTGGGCACCCCCCACCCCCGAGAACGCCCCTTCCCCGGAGTAGCCCGGGGGCCCCGTCCCGTGTCCGTGGGGGCGGGTCCGCAGGCCTCCTCCCCCAGGTACCAGCTTCTCCCCCTGCAGGACAGGGAGCTGGCATCCATCCAACTTTCCAAACTTTGGAGGCATTTTTCCGGGGCTGCGGGGGGGG
>JAAGEH010000016.1:1459596-1487341 GCA_011751065.1 Lasiurus cinereus | reverse complement strand
GAGAGAGAGAGAGAGAGAGAGAGAGAGAGAGAGAGAGAGAACGTGGGTGTGGGGGACGAGGAGCTGCCGGTCCAATATCGGGGTGCAGCCGACGTGGCTGGAAGGGGAGCCTGGCCCCTTCCCCACTCTCGAGGGCCACCGTCTGCGGCTCCCAAGGCCTGCAGGCGCCGCCCTCGGACTAGCGCCTCGGCCATCTCCCAGAGCCACCCCCGCCCCACCCACCCCCGCCCCGCGCCCCGGAGCGTGCTCTGCGTCGCCCCCTTCGCCGGAGCTCGCTCTCCAGCCTCCCTCCACCCCGGGATCCCCCCCCCCGCCAGCACCCCCTCTTCCCAAACCCACGGGAACCTGTGCCCGAGCAGCAGGGACACGAGGAAGCGAGGGTGACAGGCGCTCCGGCTGCCTCCTCCGGCTCCGCAAAACCGCAGCCCCAATTCCGGGCCAAGCGCCCATCAATCATCAACCCGCAGGAACCGGGGGGCGAGCCAGGCGCCCCTCTCCCCGGCGCGCCGCGCTTGGCACGCTCTCCTCCCCGGGGTCCCTGCAAGCCCCCCGCCCCCCCCCCCCCCCCCTGCCCGCCGCCCCGCCGCCGCGCCTCACCTGTGGGCTGGGGTCGAAGACCTCCATGGGGATCTCCTGGGAGGGAGGGTAAGGGCCCCGCGACATGCTGGTCTTCTGGACCATGGAGAGGAGCCTCCCCTCCGGCCGCCGGCCCGGCCCAGCCGGGCGCCCTCAGCGCACGAGAGGCCGTAGGAACGGCGAGCGGCGCCGCGCAGCCAGCACCGGATCCGGCCACCTGGCCCTGCCTGCGGCCGCCCTCTTCCTGCCTCCCCTCCCGCCGCCGCTCCCGCCGCCGCCGCCGCCTCCCCCGCCCCCGAAGGCTCAGCATCTCCCCCCGCCCTCCGCCCGCCCCGCCCCGCCCCTCGCAGCCCCTCCGCGGGCGCCGCGCGGACAATGGCGGGGCGGCGGGAGGGACGCGCGCCCCTCCTGGCTCGGGCGCAGGGCGCGCGCCGGCCTCGGGCTGGCCCGGGGGGTGGGGATCGGGGGGAAAGGCGGCCCACTCTGGGGGGGGCAGGGGAGAGGGGAGAAACTCGCCTGAGGGTTGGGGGGTGGCGGTTTACCAGGGGATGATGCCAAGCGCTCCTGGAGGTGTAAGGCGGCTTAGCATGGCTGGCACCGCGCCCCCCCCTTCCGTCCCAAACCGCTCTTCCTAGCTGGTCTCCCCATTCCAGCTTGGGCCACCGGAACTTCTCGGTCCCGGGCACCCGGTGTTAACTGCTTTCTCCCCTGTGTGAGCCCAGGTCCCCTTGAACCCCACAGAAAGTCCCCTCCCCGCCTCTGACTCTGGGCTGGCCGGCGGGGGGCTGAGGCTGGAGTTGCGGGGGAGGGGGGGGTGTCCAAAGGAGTCCCAGCAGAGCACAAGAAATCCCAGGGACCCAGGAGTCCTTCTGTCTTTGCTGCCAGGATCCCAGGCCCTTCCAAAAGGCCGGGGTTGGGGCTGGGTGAGGTCCGTGTACTTGGAAAGAGAGAAGAAAAAGGAAGAAGAAAAGAACTGAGAGGAGAAACTGGCTAAAATCAGATGTGATGACCATTGACCTAGGATTGCTCCCTCTTCATCTTTATTTGGGGACACATATCCCAGGCCTGAACTCCACTTACCACGCATGATCTTCAGAGAGAAAAGAACCAGGGGATTCTGGCAAGAGACCTTGGTGCCAATTTGGCTCAGGATCTTCCTAGTCATGTGGCCCTGGACAGATCACTCCACCTTTTCTGTAACATGGGGTTGCCAGGATTGTGGCATCTTTGTTGCCCGGTGTTATTGGGGGGAGGAGGGAAAATGAAATTAAATGATGGGTTGCTGGGGCCTTTGGAGATATAAGGAGCAGTGGAGGGGTCAGTCATGACAGGAGGACCTGTTATCTCCCTAATCTACCCCTCCTGCCATTCCACTAAGACTGGTTCTCAACCTTCCTAATGCCGCCACCCTTTAAGACAGCTCCTCATGTTGTGGTGACCCCCAACCATAAAATTATTTTCGTTGCTACTTCATAACTGTAATTTTGCTACTGTTATGAACTGTAATGTAAATATCTGATATGCAGAATGTATTTTGTTACAAATTGAATATAATTAAAGCATAGTGATTAATCACAAAAACAATATGTAATTATATATTGTGAAATATTTCTTTCTAATTACAAATAAATGAAATTTTGTCTTGAATGGTGGTGTAGCATGGGTAACAGCCTTCATATGACAACAGTAAACTACATTGCTACATTTTGCTACACCGAGGAGCGGTGTGTTGGTTCCTAAGACCATGGGAAATATGTGTTTTCTGATGGTCTTAGGCGACCCCTGTGAAAGGGTCGTTAGACCCCCAAAGGGGTCGCGACCCACAGCTTGAGAACCACTGCACTAAGAGGCGAGGTGAGAGGTCAAATGGAGATTTGCCCAGGTTTAGTGACCCTAAAATAAGGCCAGCCTGCCACAAGTAGCTGGCCAACCTAAATTGTTTTTCTGATCACATCACTCTGAGAAACATTGCAGCTGAAACCCATTAGCATTGTCCAGAGCAGATCCAATCCGGAGCAGGGTCCCCACCCGGCCATTGGACCCAAGAGAGCCTGGCATGACAGAAGGCCTGGGTTTTGCAGTCACAAAGACCTGGACTCTCCATTTCTGTTACCTCACTTAGCCGTAACATGACAATGGCACTAACTGTGATGTGAGGGTGTGGCATAAAATTTTGCTCCTTTTTCTCCCTTTTTGACCTGAGCTCTGTTTAGCAGCCAGAAAAATTCAGCTAGAGATGCGGTAATCAGGTGGAGCCAGCACTCAAATCGAGGTTCTTTGGATTCCAGAATATTCTCCGTGGGTTTTTGCACTGGGTACACCAGACTAGCAGGGAACAACTATGGGTTGTGTGGTCATTCGATTTTTTTTTTAACTTTCACAACTATGAGTTCACTCAGCCAAAATACTACTATTTCTCAAGTGTTTACTATGCTCTAAACTCTTAACCCGCTCTAGTGCAGTGTACGCCAAACAAGTGTCCTACGATCAAGGAGCTCGTCTTAAAGCTTTCCCTTTGCAAGTTGCAAACATTAGCTTACGTGATTTTCACACGTAAATTTACGTGATTTTACGGAAATATTGCACAGGAGAAAGCACTAAGATTAAGAACCACAGCGGTGCAAAAACCAAGCTAATGTCTTTGGGGACCTATCCTGCACGCCAGGGGCTCCCGGCCTGCTGAGAAAAACGAATAAAAAGGTGGCTTTTGCCCGACATCTGCCCTATTCTTTCCTCCCGCTTCATGCACTGTTTTCCACCCGCTAATAAGACATCTTCCCAGGGAAGACAGGGCGCCTGCGAGGACTGGGCCGCTCCCGCAGACTCCCCGACCCCGCCTGCGCGACCCCGCCCACTTCCGGCTCCCGCTGGCCACGTGACCGGGCGCCCTGGCCGCGCGTGCCCGGCCGGAAGTCGGACCGTACCATTTCGCCTCACCGAAGGGGTATATATTTTTCTATGTTCTCAGGTTTAAACGGATTCCTGACATCACGCTCCTGTTACCTAGGGTGTTGACACACGATGCGAGTGAGTTTAGGGCGGCGGGAGACGGGAGAACCAGAGGGGGGGGAGACGGCTGCAAGCGGGGCGGCGGGTGGCCTCTCCCCTTCGCAGAGAATGGGCGGGGCCGGGCCGGGGGGAGTTCTTTCCTTTCGCCGCTGCGGCTGCAGCCATGAGGTGAGCGCTCGCTGGCCCCCGGCCGCGGCTGGTCCCGGCCGCCGGGGGACGGCGGGGCTCGGGCCCGAGGCCCCCCGAAGGGAGCGAGGAGGCGGAGGCAGCCCTGACGCGGCGGGCCCCGGAGTTTGGGGTCGGCCTCGGGAGGGTTGGGGTGGCGGCGCGTCCCGGGAGCTTGTTAGGCCGCGGGAAGGCGGGGCGGCGCCCGGCACCCGGATCGGGGGCGACCCACGCGGCGACGAGGCCCCGGCCGCCGTGGTCGCGGGGCGCTCCTGGGTCCGAGCCCCTCTCTGCCGCTGTGATGGGGTCTCGGGCCTCTGGCTGCCCGGAGGGGCGAACCCTGGCACCTCGCGTACCCCCCGCTCCCGGGAGAACCCTACGGCCGCCCGAGTCTCGCTTGTTACTGTGATGAGACCGAGCAGACGAGCCCGGGGAGCAAAGGATTAGACCGGCAGCTCCGGTCTAGCGGCCGCTGACTCTTCGGCATAAGCCCCCTCTTCACCCACATTTTGCTCGCTCTCTCGTTTTCCAGAGGAGAGAGGATGGTGTAGGAAACATCGGGGGGATCTTCTGGGTGAAGGGGGACGTGTTTGCCCCCTAACACCCTTGTGTGCGCATGCGCATCCACTTGGCCATGTGTCCTGCTGCTCCACCTTCCGAGGCCTGGGAGGGCCGCTGCGCTGGGGACACGGCCGTGGCTTCCGGGGCCTGACCGTGTCCTCTCTCTCTCTCTGTGTGTGTGTGTGGCAGCATGCTCAGGCTTCAGAAGAGGCTCGCCTCCAGCGTCCTCCGCTGTGGCAAAAAGAAGGTCTGGTTGGACCCCAATGAGACCAATGAAATCGCCAACGCCAACTCCCGTGAGTTTCTGGGGTCCATGCTGCTCCTGCGCCCCGCCCTTTTCTCGTTCTTCATGCGATGGAAGACCGCACAGCTGTGATGACCTGATAGTCTGCGAGGTCTTAACAAAATGGAGGGAGGGGGGGGTCACAGAATCATGGAGATGCCAGAGTTTTTATTCCCCCAAAGGGCAGGATGCAAATTAGTGGATAAACTGTTCGTAGAAAAAAAAGATTTTTTTAATCGAAAAGCAAATAAAAGAGCTAGGATTTTTGTCTTAGCTCTTTCTAGAAAAAAAACAAGTTGTTGGGACCACCCAGTGTTATATTAATTACTCTTCCTAGAGTGGATACTGTTTTACAGCTCTGTGAAGACACTGGGGGGGTAGAAATGACCCAAGAAAATGATGATGTGGGAAGACCTGGGGCCTCAGACTCAGGAGAGCCTGTTGGCAAATTCAAGGCAAATAGATGTCAGTCCTACAGGAGCATCACACAATACTTCCATATAATATTACAGGAAAAGTATTCAATGACAGTTGTAAGGCAGGTTTCATTTGGGATCATTGTGATAGGTACAGGAACCACTGCAAATGGGCTTTTATTGGGGGGTGAGGGGAAAGAGATTGGGCTCAAATCCAAATACAGCATGGGCAGGTTGAGCTTGTAGCTAAGGCACGCAGTGTAGAGGGTCAGTGGGTGGGAAGTTACCAAGAGGAAGTGGTGGTAACAGGGATTTTGGTTAAATGGACCTCGCAGGATTCTTACTGAAGACGGGCCAGGATGGTGAGACATCACCTGGGAACGGTGATGGATATTTTTTGAGTATACTACAAACACCTAAAAGTGGGGGCAAGTTTTGAGATGCTGGGCTGGGGGTGTAACAGTGTCTATGGCCTGTCCTGTTAAAACTCTGGGTTATGACGTGTGTTCTCGAAGCTAGGCCCTCTCTGTCTGACCGGGTACATTATGTTTTCCCAGGACAGCAGATTCGGAAGCTGATCAAAGATGGGCTGATCATCCGGAAGCCTGTGACTGTCCATTCCCGGGCTCGATGCCGGAAAAACACCCTGGCCCGCCGGAAGGGCAGGCATATGGGCATCGGTTAGTTCATTCTTCTTCCTCCAACACTTCAGAAATAATGGGTGTTTACGTCTAGACTGAAATATATTTAGGATCTTTTTCTCCCTGGCCTGTCTAATCTTGAGCCCTTTTCTTACTCTGATAGTTGATGTGCTTTCTCTGTGCAAATCAGAAAGTTGGCACGGGTGTTGAAATTAAAAGTACAGTACTGGTAGAAAAAGGGCACATACCCTATGCCAAGGATTCTACTTGGTACTTGAAAATGTCCAATAAATTCCAAAACCACTTTCAGAGGTCAGGATAATTTAGAGAGATGAAGATCACACCACCTTTAAAGCCCCTTCCAGCTTACCATGCTGGCTTGGTGCATGCCCATCATATCCACATTCTGCAAAGCATAGGGGGGAGAACTGCCTTGTTTGTGCCTTCTTTAAAATTTAATAAGATAAATAAAATATTTGGGATCATCTGTAAAATGGAAATGTTACTTAAAATGCTATAAAGCACTTGTCATATGACCTAGTGAATTATAAAAGTTTCCACAAGGTGGAAGTTGGTAGCTGTCATTATGACCAATCAGCTGGCTTGAATAACTCCTTGGAGATCTAAATGCATGAGAGTGGACCTAACTCGTCTTCTCTGCAGGTAAGCGAAAGGGTACTGCCAATGCTCGAATGCCGGAGAAAGTAACCTGGATGAGGAGGATGAGAATTCTTCGCCGGCTGCTCAGAAGATACCGCGAATCTAAGAAGATTGACCGCCACATGTAAGCATGCCTTCCTCTTGGGCCCACCAAGGCCCATTTGCTGCTTTGATGGCGTGTGTGTGTGTGTGTGTGTGTGTGTGTACACGCGAGAGTGCAGACACAATCCTATCTTATTGGCCTTGGTGAGGGAGCTATGTGTGTTGAGTAAGCTTAGGAAATTCTTCCATTCTGTCCTGTTTTGTTTGTGTGTGTGTGTGTGTGTGTGTGTGTGTGTGGTTGATTTTAGAGGGGTCGGGGGAACAGACATCAATGTGTTGTTCCACTTCGTTATACATTCATTGGTTGACCTCTATATGTGCCCTGACCGGGGATCAGGATTGAACCCGCAACCTTGGCGTATGGGAGCGACACTTGCCAGCTGAGCTACTCAGCCAGGGCTAGCTGTTCTTCCCATCCCACCCCCATACATCATCAGGATGGCCAAAGTATTGAACTAACTGCCAGATAAGCTCTTCTGGCCAGAAACCTTTGGTTTGAGAGAACGCAGTTCATCAGCAACAGCAGAGAGGAAAGGAGCCTTACCTGCTTTAGGGACTTGGTGTGCGACGGGCCAACCTCTGATCCCATCACTGGCTAGAACCTCTGCTCCCTACATCCTGCAGGTACCACAGCCTGTACCTGAAAGTGAAGGGTAACGTGTTCAAAAACAAGCGGATTCTCATGGAGCACATCCACAAGCTGAAGGCAGACAAGGCTCGCAAGAAGCTTCTGGCGTAAGTTTCTTTGGGAATTGGCTTCTGTGTCATGGGGCAGCTTCTTTGATTTTTATTGAAGTCTGAGACGTGGGGTAGGGGCTGTAGATTAGTTGAAGTGGGAGTTTTTGTTTTGTTTTCAAAGTACAGAATTTGTATTTTTTTTAAATGCTATACAAAAGAAAAATAGTGCGCATTTCTTGATTAACACGTCCGGAAATAGTGATCCCAAATTAAACATACTTTTTCCTCGTCAAGTGGGAGTTTTTGATAACCCAGGCCACTCGTTCCTCAAGCTAATTATGTTCAAAGAGAGAGGTCTAGGCATGTGCTTCCATCTTCTCCCAGCAGCCTCTCTGTTCTCAAACTGACCATCTTCTCTCTTCCATTATCCAGTGACCAGGCCGAGGCCCGCAGGTCTAAGACCAAGGAAGCCCGCAAGCGCCGGGAAGAACGGCTCCAGGCCAAGAAGGAGGAGATCATCAAGACTCTGTCCAAGGAGGAAGAGACCAAGAAATAACGCTTCCCCTCTCTTACCTGTACATAGGGGCCTTGGCAATTACATGGGTCAGTCCTTTAATAAAAGTAGCCTTTGTCTACCTCTCTGCTTCTTCCCAAGTTACTGATGGCGTGTCTTCACTCATTTATGTATTTATTTTAGGGAGGAATGGAGGGGGAAACATTGATTTGTTCCCCTTATTTATGCCTTGATTGGTTGATTCTTGTATATGCCCTGACCGGGGCTTGAACCCAAAACCTTGGTGTATCAGGACAACACTAATCAACTGAGCTACCTGGCCAGGAAGGGGGCCAGGGCGGGTCTTCACTATTCAGAGGGCCTGGACCACACTGAGGACTGAAATACAGGCCCTTCCAGGGTCCCTGTTTCACTTCTTGACTCGTGACCTCTCCACCCATGATAGAGGGGATTTGTGTGGGTGACATTGTTTTAGTGGGGTGCAGGGCCTGCTTTGCAGGGAGGGAAGGAATGGCTTCTACCCAAGCCTCCAAAAAATACTGTGCTTCAGAAATGCTTTCCTAGCAGAGCATGGGTAGCACCTTAAAAGGGGACCAATAGTTGTCACATAGTATTAAAAATAATAGCAAATAGAGTGCTTACACTTCTCAACTGGGCACTGAGGTCCATGGTTGAAATCTGCCTATAATCTCAGTCCAGACATTACACCTGGACCTCGACTGCTGACTGCTGTCCCTAAATAACTGTATTGAGGTGTAACCAGCTGTCCTTTTGAGTATCACAATTTCCAAATCTTATCTTCCTGTCCTATCATGATTTGGGGCTGGATGGGGCTTATACCCATCACAGGGGATAAAATAAAAGGCTTTTCTCAGAAATTGGAAAAAGGCACATGACAAAAGCTTGTGAGTTGCTTAGTGAATTTGTAGCCCCTTTTACAAGTAGGAAGTAAGTTTTATTTTGCAACTATTACTGGGAGTAGAACTGCCAGTTTTACAATAAAATGTCTGCTCTGAGAGCCCCATTCTTGGACATTGATTCTAGTAGGATTTGCAACATCGTCAAGTAGGATTATTACTGTTTTGCAGACATTAGGATTCACACACAAAATAGCTAATGTAGTGGGGTGGGAAAAGTGAATCCAAGATACTTAGAAGTGAGGCGGCTTTGTAGACATTGATTGTGGGGGCTGAGGGAAAAGTCTGGGTTGCTCCCAAGGCCTAGAGCTTTGGAGGACTGGGCAGGAGATTCCTTTAGTGATGAGAAGGAACCATTGGAGGTGGGAGAAGGGCCAGAAGAGCTGAGCTTTAGATGTATTGAGTGGGTGGCAGTTTGAGGGACAGATGTCCAGGTGAAGGGGGTCAGTCAGCCAAATACAGGAAAGTTAACTCAGATGAGGAAGACTGGGTTGGGAGGAAGGTTGCATAGAAGGGGCCACCTCCTTTATATGGACACAGAACTAAGGTCCCAGCTAGTTACCTCCCTGCCCTCCACCCCTCTCCTGAGGAAGTTTTGCTTTTCGGGGAGCAATACAAAGCCAATTGGCCCTCAGGGGGTGTACTTGGCAGATGTTCTCATCTGCACTTGGGAAAGGCAGGGCTAAAGTGGACTTGGGGACAGCAGGCCCCTCTCCAGCTCTGCCTCGACTGTCCTTGTCCAGTCTGGACCATATGGGAGAAGTGGGAGAAGTGGGTGGGTTCAATGAGAAATGTCCAGAGCACCTCCACCACCCACGGGCCTCAGAGCCTGGGATGAGAGCGCTGATTTGAGGGCTCCCTGATGCTACTGTGGCAGCCTGTGTGCACTCAATTTTTTAGCTCTTGCTCCAATCTTTTGTCATCCCAAAGGGGGAAACTGTGGCCTAGAAGGGAAGGGCCTTGGACAAGCGCTCAGCTTGGGGTAGGGGACCCCTCGCAGTCATGGGCCAGAGGAGGAGGTCACTGGAGGCCATGCCACCCCCACCCCCCATCCTGAAAGGAGGATATGGCAACAAACAGGGCACCTGCGCCTGGGCTGCTTGCAGCACAGAAAGCGGTTTCCACCCTGGACCAGGAGATGGCGCTGTTCTCTCAGAGGTGGTTGCAGAAAATGCCTCACATTTGGGTTGTGGAGAGGATTGGCAGGGAGGGAAGGGTCAAAGGTTGTGGGAGCCTCTCTCTTGGGAAGCTTTGGGTTTAGTTACTTCCTTTTTTTCCTTTTTTATCTTTTAAATATATTTTATTGATTTTTTACAGAGAGGAAGGGAGAGGGACAGAGAGCTAGAAACATCGATGAGACATTGATCAGCTGCCTCCTGCACGCCCCCTACTGGGGATGTGCCCACAACCAAAGTACATGCCCTTGTCTGGAATCGAACCTGGGACCCTTCAGTCCCCAAGCCGAAGCTCTATCCACTGAGCCAAACCGGTTTCAGCTCCTTTTTTATTGAATTTATTGGGGGTGACACTGGTTAACAAAATTATATGGGTTTCAGGTGCACAATTCCGTAACACAGCATCTGTACCCTGTAATTGTGTGTTCACCACCCAAGCCAAGTCTCCTTCCGGCACCATTTATCCTCCCTGTACCTTCCTCCACAACCCAACCTCCTAGTTCAGTGGCCGCTCTGTTGACTAATGAGTTTGCCGACCACTGCCCTCGTTCCTTCTTTCTGAAGCTCCCCCCAGCCTGGAAAGTTACCCCTTTCCACGTGGGCCTCTAACCCCTTCCCAGAGCCGTGCTTGGGAAGGGCCTTCAGCAAGCAGATCCCCTGAAGTAACCGCTGGATCTCTTAGGTGGGGAAACTTATGAAAATGTATGTCCATTCTCTCAAGCATATACAATTGGTCCCCTTATATAATCTGCATAAAGGGGTTCACTGACCCCAGGTAAAGACTCCCTGAGCAAGTCCAACTCCATTTCAGAGGGGCCGGCGGCTCCCCAGAATCTCAGCGATGCATGAACACAAGCACTCCTCTTTGACACTTGCAGGCGTGGGAGGGTGTGACTCAGAGTGGGGTGCGCACAGTGGCGGCTGCAGAGCCACGAGATGGAGAAGGGGTGTAGGTCCTAGCCCTCCTCCCAGTGCTCTCTCTGAGGCTGAGAGAGGGACCCCCGAGGCCGGCTCCCTGCAAGCACCAGGAGGGGGGAAGCTGGCAGTACACTGCCATCTTCCCTGCACTCAGCAGGTGCCCCACCCGCCTGTCCCAAGCATTGGGAGGAGTGGGGGTGGGGGGAGGGGATCTGTGACGAAGGTTGCAGGGGCCAAAGGGAGCGGCTGGTGCCCGCAAAATGGGTGGGACTGGACAGAGGCTCCCTCTGTGACTCCCTCCTCCCACCTCTGGCATCCATCTCTCCGCCCTTTAGGCCCATCTCCCCCTCTTTTTTGCGTCTCTCCTAAGCCTAGGTAACCTTTATCCCCACACCCACCGTTAAACTCAGGCTGAGGCGGGAGGGGGGAGGGCACATGTGGGTCAGGCAGCAGAGCCAAATGGTGGGTTGGCACCACCGGCAGTTTCCTGGGCAGGCGCTGCCCCAGGCCATCGGCGCTGCTGGTCCAGCCACCCACTGAGTGGGCACAGAGGCGGGCCGGGGCGACGGTGAGGGCACCAGCTGTTCCCAGCCCTCAGGCTGTGAGCATGCTGTCAGTGGTTCAGCCACCCGAAAAAGCTGTTGTGCTCAGCAGTGCGGCAAATGGGCTGGGGAGGAGGCATGGGGCCAGGCCAGCTGCTGGCTGGTGGCAGATGGGAGTGGATGTGCAGGAGGGCTGCCTGGAAGGCTCTCACGGTCTCCACTGGAGTGGGGTCTTGATCCCTGGAGCCCCTGGCCCAGCATCTGGGGTGTCTCTGTTTCCATCTTGCTGGCTTCAGCCACCGAGAGACCCCAGGGCCCGATGGGAGAAGAGCTGACTGGCAAGAGGTACGATTCCTCAGTGGCTTAACCACTCTTTCGCTGGGTGACCTGGGGCGAGTTACTAGTCCCTCTGGGCCTCAGTTTCCCCGGGCACAAAAGGGAGCCTGGGGGAGCAGGATCATCCCTACGACCGGGGGGTAAGCCCCCTCATATCTCAGGGCCTCCCCTTCTCCGTCTGCGAAAGGGGACGCCACCTCTTTCCTCATCGGGTCGCTGAGAAGATTAAATAAAATTAAGATCCTGGCTTGGTTCCTGGAACACAGTCGGTGGCTACCCTGTTTCCCCGAAAATAAGACAGTCGTATATTAATTTGGGCTCCCAAAGATGCGCTAGGTCTTATTTTCAGGAGATGTCTTATTTTTCCACGAAGAAGAATACGGTACACACTTATTGTTAAACAAACAAAAAAAAAGGAAATTTATTACCTGTATACGGTGTGGTAGTCGTTGTCATCACAAACTGGCCGCAGCGCAGCCTGAACAAGGCAATGCGAGGTCTCTTTAAATCAGGAGTCAGACGCCTTACGGTAGCTTGGGGGGCCTTCTATTCCCGGGAGGCCTTATGTTCGGGGAGGCCTTATTACCAGGGAGGTCTTATTTGGAGGGGGATGCCTTATATTACAGCGAGAGGCAAAACTGGAAGTAGGTCTTATTTTCGGGGGATGTCTTACTTTCGGGGAAACGGGGTATATTATGTGAGTTGCTCTCTCTTTACGCCTTTGGACTGGATTTGTGACCCCTTTTTTTCAGTCCCACCATCTGGGGTCCTTGGAAGAGGGGGTCATCCTTCTCCTCCTCCTTCCCAACCGGCCCTGAGGCCTTCCAGGGGTGAAGGGGCCCACCTGGCCTACCTGGCTTTGGGGCGGGGCGTGGAAAGCAGACCCAGGGGCGTGCCCACGGGGGAGGAGGGGGGAGCAGTGCCCCCGCCCCGCAGCACCGCGGGGACCGGCACCCCCACAGCTCGCCTCCCGCTGCCTCCCGGCGCCCCTCGGCCTATAAATAGGCGGGACGCGCTCCCGGGGACGCGGCCGCCCGCAGGGCAGGGGCGGGGGCAGCGCGCTGCGCGGGAGCCGGTGGGCGGAGAGCTTCGTGCCGGCGCCCGACTGAGTCATCCCGGCCCCGCCGCCACCGTGTGCGCCGCGGACTGGGGAGGCCGCGGGGGCTCGGCGGGGCTCGGCGGACCCTGAACCCCCAGGCCCGGGTCCTGGAGGGCCCCGCGGGGCGGGCGGGGAGCGTCCAGACGCGCGGAGGGGTGCGCCCGCCCCCTGCGCGCCCCAGGTGCGCCGCGAACCTGCCGGCGGCCGCAGCCCGCCCGCCCTCCCTCCTGCAACCCGCAAACCCGGGTTCCCCCTTCCCGTCCTTCCCGCGCTCCTCTCCGCGGGGGCGCTCCCCGGCCCCGTCTCTCCAACTCCTCCCGCACCCCGCGTCTGAGGCTTGGGGACCCCTCCAATGTCAACACACACACACACACACACACACACACAGGTCAACACCTCCAGGCCTCCCAACACACACACACACACACACACACCCGCAGAGGTCAACACCTCCAGGCCTCCCAACACACACACACACACACACACACACACACACACACCGCAGAGGTCAACACCTCCAGGCCTGCCAAAACCGGTGTGGCTCAGTCGGCCTGGGGACTGAAGGGTCCCGGGTTCGATTCCGGTCGGGGGCATGTACGTTGGTTGCGGGCGGGCACATCCCCAGAAAGGAGTGTGCAGGAGGCGGCTGATGGATGTCTCTCTCTCATCGATGTTTCTAGCTCTCTATCCCTCTCCCTTCCTCTCTGTCAAACATCAATAAAATATATGAAAAAACAAAAAACACCTCCAGGCCTCCCTCCTCTCTGCAGGCCCGGCCCCCTCCCAGCCCGGGCCCTCTGCTCCCCTTTCCCAGGCAGATACACACACAGGAGACAGGCTGGGACCAGAGACGTTTACTCGGGGCCTGGGGGCGTGGCGATGCCCACAGACCGTCATGCAGCCGTATGTACAGTGGGCAAGGCCGCCCCGGGGTATTGCTGAGGGGCCTCGTGGCAGCAAACAGGGCAGTGTGGCTTGAGTCCCCCTCGGCGGGGGCCAGTGGGAAAGAAGTGGGGGGCAGGGGCCAGTGGGTAAGACAATGTGTCCCTCCCACCGCACGGGGGGAGGGCATGACGGTGCCCAGGATGGGGGTGGCATCAGCTGGCACGATCAAGGACACTAGAGGAGGCTCTGAGCTGGGGGGGGGGTGGTGAAGAGGGACATTGGCACCAGAGGAAGGCAACCTGCCAGGGAGTGTCTGTCTTTGTGGGCGCCCACCCTGCCCTCAGGGTGCCTTCTCCCCACCTTCCCCCGCCCCTCCCCCCACCAGGGCTCTGTGTCCGTGACCAGGGAGCAAACTCAGCCAGCAAAGGCACCCTCCCTCCGTGCAGGGCTTAAGGAGAGGGGCAAGGAAGGGCTTTGGACGTCAGCCCTGAGCCTGGGGCTCCTGGGGCCCCCTGTCAGGCGCCCCTGGCTGGTGGGTGCTGCTGCTGGGGGGCTGTTAGAGTCCTGGCCATGAAATGGGGGTGCTCTGGCCAAGCGCAGGCCCATGTGCAGTCGGGTGTCTGTGTTCAGGCTGCTCTGCGGTGACTGTGCCCCTCGAGGGGACAGTCTGATTTGCCCCCTCCTCCTCAGCCCGCAGCCCTCCCCTCCTCTGCCCGCCCAGAGTTCAAGTAGTGGAAGATTCCTGCAGGACTGTCCTGAGAAGTGATTGGGTGACAGAGGCAGTGAGACCAGGAGAGGGACGCCGGACCCTCCCACAGCCCCGACTCCCCTCCGAGCCTTCTGTCAGCGGACACAGAGCAGCACGTGCGGGCCGAGGGCTGCGGGGCCGGGAAGGCACTCACTTCCACGGGGAGCAGCGTGGCCAGGCCGCGCACAGTCAGACCGCAGCGGCGGCCCGGGGAGAGGGAGCGTCAGTCATGCAAAGCTGGTGTGAGCAGGGGGGGGCTCTGGGGAAAAAAGCAGCAGGGACGTCCTCCCCGAGAACGCCCCTCAGGGCTGGACTCAGCGCGGCAACTGGACTGGGGGTGCCTGGGCACGGGGTGGTCCTACCTGGAGCTTCCCCAGCCCCCCCACTCTCTCCTCCTCTCCCACCCCCACGTCCCAGAGGAGCACATCTTTCAGGGACCCAAGAAATTAAACCTTCCTCAGGGCAGAGGCCCCCCAAGCCATGGCCAGTGGCCGCTGGGGGAGAGGCAGCGGGAGGAAGAGTGTGGCAGATGCCTGCTGCCCTCCCGGGACCAGAAGCGGGGGCCAGGCACAGGCAGGGGTGGCAGCTGGGTTCTCTTGGCTCCTCTCAGATCTCGGTCAGGGCGTCGGCTGGCACCAGGCCTCGCTTCTTGCCGCTGCTGACGCGGATGAAGCCGTCAGCATCCTTGCTCCTGCCCACGCCCACACAGATCTGAGCCAGAGAGACAGGGCGCTCAGGCCTGGCCCCGCGTCCTGCCCATGGCTCCCCGGGGGGCGCTCCAGGGAACAAGGTCTCCATCCCATGTGGCTGGAGACCTCAGCTGGGGAGCCGGGAGCAGATCCCATGGGGGTACAGGGTGTGGCAGGAAGACCAGGGCAGCACATTGGGGATGGCTTTGAGGTCAGCGGGTCTAACTAACACCCCCCCCTCTCCCATACCACAGAGGGAGGGGACCTGGTCTGAGCTCACACAACAAGCCGGAGGCAGAGCCATATTCAAACCCAGGCCCCTGGACTCCCAATCCAGGGCTCCTCTTCTCCCCAAAGCCGTCTCTCCTGCCATTCAGCGCCCTGCCGGTGGCCACAACCCCCAGTCCCAGCAGGAGGGGACCGGAGGGCCCTGCAGTCCCGCCTCCTGTACCCGCTGGGGGGCGGGGGGCGGCACTCACTCACCTGGTTCTCCTTGAGGCTCAGGTAACCCTGCTCTTTATTCCCGGAGAAGGGCTGGCAGCAGCGCCAAACGTTCTCGCCTGGCCTCACCCGCTGCACGAAGTTGGCTGGGAAGAAGCCAACCCGGTCGCCGATCTTGCCCTGGGGAGGAGGCTGGCATGAGCCCAGCGCCACCCCTCACTGCTTTCTCCAGACCAGTGGTTCTCAACCTTTCTAATGTCGCGACCCTTTAATACAGTTCCTCATGTTGTGGTGACCCCCAACCATACTTCATAACTGTAATTTTGCTATTGTTATGAATTATAATGTAAATACCCGTGTTTTCCGATGGTCTTAGGAGACCCCTGTGAAAGTGTCGTTCGACCCCCAAAGGCGTCGCGACCCACAGGTTGAGAACCACTGCTCTAGACCCCGTGACCACATCGTGCCAGTGCCAGATTCTGGGTTCTCTGTATTCAAGCCCCTAGTCCGGTGGCTTCTGCACTGGGAAGGGCATTCGGTGGGCAGAGGGGACAGAGCTGAGGCGGCTTGGGGGGGGGGGGGGTCAAAGCCAGAGCAAGGTCTGAGGGTTGGGCCCAGCTTGGCTGGAGCCAGTGGCTGGAGGAGGAGTGGTCTTTGGGGGGGTAGAGTGTGGAGGCAGGGTCCCTCTGTTTCCCATCCTGCCAAGTCACCTTCCACCAGTCCTCGTTGGAGTCATCCACCAGCATGATCCGGTCTCCAGGCCTGGGAGGAGAGAGCGGGGGCAGCATATGGGGCAGGGTGGGCTCGCCCTCTCCGCCTCCCCACCGTCCCGGACCCCAGATCCCCCGCCTGCCTCCCTCAGCTGAAGGCGGATTCCTGATGGCCTCTGCAGGAGGATACTGTGTGGCCGAGGGACAGCAGACGTTCGCTCGGACAGAGCTGGGCAGGGGCAGGGCACAGCTCGGCTCCTCTCCGGGCTCAGCAGCCTCCAGGACACAGGAGAAGGTTCCTGAATGGCCCCCTCACTCACACTCGGGTCCCAAGGCCTGGGAGCGCAGAGCCCTGAGGTTGGAGCCGGTGGCCACCAGGGGGGGCTGGGCACACAGGCCACTTACTGCAGAGCCAGGTCGTTGTTTTCCTGGGGCAGGAACTTGTAGAGCGCAACGTAGGAGTACATGGGGCCCACGTCCTTCCGCAGCGGGGGCTTGGGGGGCTGTGGAAGAGCTCTGGGTCAGTGATGGGGGCCACACACTCTTCACTCCTTGACCTGGCTCCCTGGGGGCGGGGAGGTGGGATGCAAGGCTCCTGGGTCAAGGGTAAGGAGAGGTCAGCCTCTCCTATGTGTTGTGCTCACACACCCCAGCGGGGACTAGGCCAGGATGTAGGCTGCCTTCTGCACCCCGAAACTGCCCAACCTTGTGGAGACAGGCGTGGGAGCAATAGGCACGGGGTCAGTGGTGGGAGGGGTAATACCCCTGCGTCCTGTGACCACTCCCCCAGCATCGCCCACCCCTGTAGACGGTAGGCTGAGAATAAATGATGGCGCAGTGGCACTTCCACTCCCCTGGTCTCACCCACCTGTGGGTCAGTGACAAGGAGAAGTGACAGTCCTTTCCCACCTGGCCCTCTGGGGCTGGCGCCAGCATCACCTCACCTGCTGTCCGGGGCTCTTCTCCTCCGGTATGGACCCTTCGCTCTCTGCCCTCTCTGCCGGGGCTGTGAACACTGCAGGTGCCAGGGGCGGGAGACAGGGTGTGAGGCACCAGGAAGTCACCGCCCTGGGCACTGTGAGCCCTCCCTGCCCCTGGTCCTTAACCTCCACGCACCATTGTTGACAGGGCCCTCCTCAGAGCTGCGGATGCTGCTTTCCCCATCCTCGATCAGCTCCTCCCGCTCGCTCTGGGGACAGAAGGAAGAAAGGGTTCAGCCCCTGCACCCTCATCCTCAGAGACCCCTGCCCCCCGAGGCTCCCCGCTGGTGCCCACCATACCAGGCTCCGTGTGGGGGACTCGGAGGTACTGCTGAAGCTGGAGCGGTTCATCAGTGCCAAGGAGGTGCCATAGCGTAGGGTCTCGTAGACGGGGTCCACCTTCCCGCTGGCGCCTGCCAAGGATCCACCCTCAGCCAGGCACCCAGCTGCCAGCCTCGCTCAGCCCTAAAGCCCTGGATCTCAGCCCTGGCTGCCCACCGCTCAGCATCCTGGAGGCTAAACTCTGGTCTCCTCTCCTCGGGGCCTCCCCCACCCCCCATTTCCCTCATCACAGGGAGAGCCAGGTCCTCCCATGGATAGAGCCCATGCAGAAACCTGTGGCATCCTTGACCCCTCACTCTCCTCACTGCCCCGATCGCTCCGTCATTTAGTCCTACGTTCTAGAATCTGCCCCCTTCCTTCCCTCTCCACCACTACCAGTCTGCTCCAAGATCTCAAACTCTCTCCTGGCAACCATCATAACCTCCCAACTACTCTCTCTGCTTCCACTCCGGCCCCTCCAATCCACAGCAGCCAGAAAGCCGTGTAAAAACACAAAACCGTCCTTAGAATAAAGTCCAGAGAACCATCATAAAATGGACCCTCAGGCCGGGCCCAGGGCCTGTCACACCCTCTCACTCTCACGCTGAGCCCCAGCTGTGTGGTTCTTTCTTTAACTGCCCCTTCCCGCCTCAGGTCACACCTCTGCCCACACCCGCCTTCCCCAGAGCCTCATGGACGAACTCCCCACGCTGCACTCCACGGTGGAGGAGGTGGCTGCTTCCTCCTCTCTCTATTTCCTATCCTTGTTTTAGGCATTCATCTGAATGATGATTAGTTGAAAATTGGTGTGATGCTCTATTTCATGTCTAGCTTCCTGATGGACCATGAACCTCATCTTTTTTAAATATATTTTTATTGATTTTTTACAGAGTGGAAGGGAGAGGGATAGAGAGTTAGAAACGTCGATGAGAGAGAAACATCGATCAGCTGCCTCCTGTACACCCCGCACTGGGGATCGAGCCCGAAACCCAGGTACATGCCCCTGACTGGAATCGAACCTGGGACCTTTCAGTCCGCAGGCCGATGCTCTATCCACTGAGCCAAACCGGTTTCGGCAGAACTTTATCTTCCTTCTTTAGTGCTATGTCCCTGAGGCTGGCACAATGTCTGGCACTTAGTAGGTGCTCAGTAAAGTTTTTGTTGAAGGATGAGTGAATGCAGGAACGCTACCTTCAGGACGGGAGCACCCACAGAAGGGAAGTGGCAGCGGTGTGCCACAGGTGTGCACATGAGGAACGCATGGGTTTCTCAACACCCCACTGTGGGATCAGGAGCAACAGGGGAGACTCACCAGAGGGTGGGGACTCTCTGCTGGTGGCACAGGCTGGTGGCGGCTCATGCACCAGGAGAGGGGAGCTGAAGTTGCGACGGAAGGAGGAAGACTACGGCAAGAGGGGGCAGAGAGAGGGCATGAGGATCTTCCTCAACTCCACCCGCGGAACCAGCCTTGAGGGGTCCTCATCCCCACCACATGCTGGTTCTGGGGGCTCTCTGCCAGCCTCCTCCACTCACCATCTTTATTTTAAATATAATTTATTGATTTTTTACAGAGAGGAAGGGAGAGGGATAGAGAGTTAGAAACATCAATGAGAAATGAGAGACATCTATCAGCCGCCTCCTGCACGCCCCCTACTGGGGATGTGCCCGAAACCAAGATACATGCCCTTGACCTGAAACGAACCTGGGACCTTACAGTCCACAGGCCAACACTCTATCCACTGAGCCAAACCGGTCTCGGCCCCACTCACCGTCTTGACTGGGCATTGCTGGTGGGAGATCTCCTCGGAGCACCAGAGGTGGACACTGACTTTGCACGTCTTACACCGCAGGCCCTGCTTGGAGTTTCCTGGGAAGAATTTGGGTTCGAAAGAAGAAGTTGATAAGAGGACACACCCATGGGCCATGGAGCAAAGGAGGCAGGTTCAGGGGTGGGGAGCGGGCAGGGGACCAGTCTCCGGGACCAGCATCTACCCCTTGTCCAGTCAGGGGGTGAACTGGAACGGAAGCCTGAGTTGTTAGCAGACACAGCAAACAGTGCTCATCCGTCTGCCCAGGGTGAGGGGCACCGTGAGAACCCGGAGCCGTGACTCTCGGGAAGTTCCAGAAGCCGATCCCCGTGCCCACCCTGGCCCCTCGCCTGGCCCGCCTCAGGCACCTACCGACAATGAACTGGTGACACAGCTCACAGGGGTTGGCTCGCTTGAAGACGTGTTCCTGGAAGCTGTGCAGCCTCACCGGTTTCAGAGATGCCAGGGGGCGCGGGGCTGGGCAGGGGGAGGGTGCTGGGGTAGGCAGGCCCCTCTCTGTGGGTGCCCGTGGCGGGGAGGAAGGGGGCAGCGGGGTGGGCGGGGTCAGCAGCACCTCGGTGGGGCACTTGAGCTCAGAGCCTGAGCGAAGGAAAAAGTTCTCCACGCTCTTGCTTCGGAGGATGGTCTTGAGGGAAAGCGAGCGCTTGAACCGCTGGAGCTGAGAGAGGAAGAGGGGCTGTGAGCGGAAACGCAAGAGGGTGTGGGCCCCGGGCCCGGGCCCCCCATAGGCCTGTGGGTCAGCAGCAGCTGAAGGCTGAGGGCCAGAGGTGGGAAGAAGCACTAAGAGGCCGAAACCGGTTTGGCTCAGTGGATAGAGTGTCAGCCTGTGTCCCAGGTTCGATTCCGGTCAAGGGCATGTACCTTGGTTGCAGGCACATCTCCAGTGGGGGGCGTGCAGGAGGCAGCTGATCGATGTCTCTCTCTCACCGATGTTTCTAACTTTCTATCTCTCTCCCTTTCTCTCTGTAAAGAATCAATAATATATATATATATATATACACACACACTGTATATAGAAGCACTAAGAGGAAGGCTGCCAAGTTCCAGAAGGTGGGTCACAGCCCCAGATGCATACAGGAACCACCGTGAGCAAAGGAGTGCGAGCTGGGCAGGCGCATCATGAGGAGTGGCGGGGTCCATGACAAACTGAACAGGAGGGAGCCACTGCGCGTGTCCTCTAGCCAACGGAGGCCACCCAGGATTGTCAGGTTTTTCTTTATATATATATATATTTTATTGATTTTTTACAGAGAGGAAGGGGAGGGATAGAGAGTTAGAAACATGGATGAGAGAGAGACATCGATCAGCCGCCTCCTGCACGCCCTCCACTGGGGATGTGCCCGAAACCAAGGTACAAGCCCTTGATCAGAATCGAACCCGGAACCCTTCAGTCCACAGGCCGTTGCTCTATCCATTGAGCCAAACCAGTTTTGGCAGGCTTTTCAATTTTCAAAAGAGATCTAGACTTTTATGGGAAATTGAATAGAAACACATCTAAAAGGTCTCATTTTTTCCCCTTTGCGGAAATGGTAGTATACTACTTTTCCTGTACCTTGCTTTTTTTCACTTACCAGTAAATCTTGGAAATCATTCCATACCAATAGTTAAAGAGATCTATCATTCTTTTTTATGGCTACACGGGGTTTCCTTGTATGGGCATACCGTTTACTTGAGTTAAAAAATACAAACAAAACACACCAGGTCCCAGGTGTCCACCTGTGTTCATCCTCAGGGCTGATTTCCCCTCTAAAACACCTCTCCAGCCTGTCCCCTACAATCACCTCATCACTGGCACAGCTCTGCCCTAATTCAGGCCACAGCACCCCCAGTCTGATTGAGGCCACACCCTGTGCCTCTACCTGCTTTCTTTTCTTTTTTAAAAAATATATTTTATTGATTTTTTCCAGAGAGGAAGGGAGAGGGATAGAAAGTCAAAAACATCAATGAGAGAGAGACATCAATCAGCTGCCTCCTGCACGCTCCCTACTGAGGATGTGCCTGCAACTAAGGTACATGCCCTTGACCTGAATCGAACCAGGGGCCCTTCAGTCCACAGGCTGACGCTCTATCCATCGAGCCAACCCAGTTTTGGCTCTACCTGCTTTCTTTATACACACACACACTTATGTTTTTATTGATTTCAGAGAGGAAGGAAGAGGGAGAGAGAGATAGAAGCATCAATGATGAGAGAGAATCAATGATCGGCTGCCTCCTGCAGGCCCCCTAATGGGGATTGAGCCCACAACCTGGGCATGTACCCTGACCGGGAATCAACCATGACCTCCTGGTTCATGGGTCTATTCTCAACCACTGAGCCACACCAGCCGGGCTGCCTCCATCTACTTTCCATACAGGGAGGTGATCCCTGACTTTGCTGAAAACTTCTCATGGCCCTAGCCGGTTTGGCTCAGTGGATAGAGCCCCTGCCTGCGAACTGAAGGGTCCCAGGTTTGATTCCGGCCAAGGGCACATGCCCGGGTTGTGGGCTCCATCCCAAGTAGGGAGTATCAGGAGGCAGCCAATCAATGATTCTGATCACTGATGTCTCTATCTCTCTCTCCTTTCTTCTCTGAAATCAATCATAATATATTTTTTAAAAACCAAAACCAAGACCCAGCAAAAGCCCTTGCTGCGGACATGAGACTCTGCAACTCGGGCAAACCTGCCTTCCCAGCCCATCCTTCCGCCTACCACCCAGGCCTCAGGCCTTGGACTTATCCGTGCTGTATGCCCCTGAGCTGTGGACTTATTTGTCCTCTTTTCTCCTTGTCCAATTAAAACCCTCTTTATCCTTCAGGATTTCCCGTGACTCTTCCTCTTCCGGGAAGCTGTCTCTTCTGCAGGAACTCCATTTAGTGGAGCCACTCCCTCCTCTGGGGCCCAGCGCCCCCAATGCGGACTTCCATCGGAGCGCCAATCAGCTTGATGTTGTTATTCACTTCTCATTCTCCCCGGAGACGGTGAGCCAGCCAGGGGCAGGGGCAGACAGACGCTTCGCATCTCCACACCCGGCCTGCACACGCATAGCTGCTCGGTCAATGTTTGCCGAGTAAACGAGCGAGTGGCTGGAATCCTAAACGGGGCCCATCTGGAGCGCAGAGCGGATCCCTCGGCGAGGCCACGGTTATTCCCACTGCTTGCCCTCACGGACCAGTCCCGAGTCCGCCCAGAGCGAGACCTGGAATCTTCTCTCCCCAGATCCTTGCCCCGCTCCCCTCCTGCTGAGAGCCCCCTGGCCCCTGCCTCCTCCTTCCCACCGGCGATAGAAAAAGTGGGGGGGGCCAGAAGCCTGGCTTCAGACAGGAAGACTTGGCCAGGGTTCCCCGTTGGCACTCCAGGCAGCCTGTGTGCCATGGCAGCCAGCCTGGCAGTGGTGCCAAGAGGATGGAAGCGGTGGCCCCCTCCAGCCCTGGGGAGGTCAGCAGACAGCAAGACGGATGAGGGGAGCAGAGAGGGCGATGTCTGGGCACCAGGTAGGCCTGGTGTGCCGCTGCCAGCTGCGAAGCCAGAACCCCGGGGTGTCTGGCTCCTTCCACATGCAGCTTCCTGGACGGCACTGTGGGCCTCTTTGTGTGCCTGGGAGAAGCGGGGCCCCAGGCCCTGGATGCCTGCACGCGGAGGCAGAGGTGGAGGCAGCGGGACAAAGCGTGAGCACACGCATGTGAGCTACGATCCAAATGCGGCTCCGGGGGCTTTCACAGGCCCAGGGGGGGCAAGAGCACCCGCCACGGCCCACAGGCGGCGGACAGGGAACACACGGGGTCTCTGGGAGTCTCTGCTGGGGGTCGGGGCAGAACTAACCCGCTGTCTAAAGGCATGGCACTTCCGTTCCCCTCTCCAAGCTCCAGGTTCCCCACATCCCAGGGGGAGGAGGGAGGACGAACTGCTCTCTCAGCACTGCTGGGCTCTGGGTCCAAAAAGCAAACACCTGAACTCACAGCGAGAAGGGGCGGTCATTGTCAGTGAGCTGGGAGTGAGTTAGCACTTTTTCTGCAACATCTCCCTAACACTGGCCCTGTCCTCGGAGGTGGTGACAGTGACCCCCATCCCCTCCCCCTTTCCGATGAGGAACTGAGTCTCATAGGGGTGAAGGCACTTACTCAGGAGTCCTCAGCTGGAAAGTAGCCGAGCTGGGACTCGAACCTGTGGCTTTAGCTGTTGAGCCCAAGTGAGCAGGAGCCGCCTGCCACTCTGCGCCCTGCCTGGGCCCTCACCTCTGCCCCTCAGCTGCTCCGCGGGCTGGTCTACAGGCCGGTGATACAGTTGAGGTTAGAAGGGACTAGAAAACCTGGCTACGCAGAGCAGCCCCTCAGAATGGTTGTCTGGCTGTGCTGGTCCCCGCGGTGGCAGGAAGCACACCCTCTCTTGGGACAGGCGCCCATCTTCGGCAGCTGCACTCAGGGACAGTGCTTCCCTACACAGAGCTGAAACCTGCCTCCTGCCACTTCGGCCCACGGGCTCCTTGGCTGCGGAAAGGGCGACCCCCTCTTACACACACCAATCCTTCAAATAGTTTAAGACGTCCATCATGCCCCCACCCCCACCCCCCAATGCCATTATTCTCATAGCACCCTCACAGGGTGACTGTAATCCTCCCTCTTCTCCTTTCCAGTGGCCCATGGAGCCACGAGCCACCTCTGAGGGTTCCGGAGGCCTCGGGAACAGCATGCTCCCCAGCACCAGGGCCACCCCAACTTTGTCTGGCTCAGTATGGGCCCCACATACCACCTGGGGAGGCTGGCAGATGTCAGGGCTGTGGTTGGAAGGCAGGAAACATCACCCCTGGCAAATGGCTTGATGCCTGCTCACTCCAGAGGCACACGGCTTGGCTACGTGATGTCCTTGTGGCCCCGCCCGGCCAAGTCTTCCTGTTCCTGGGGCTCCTCATTCCCGGAGAGGATCTTTCCCCCCCGCTCCCCACCAGTTATGTTTTCAGTGCCCGCACCGTTCCGGGACCCATTCCCTGGCACGGGGAGAGGCTGCCATGTACCCTGGGGAGCTGGACTCTCCCTTGGGCCTGGAGCATGTCTGGCTTGGAGCCTGAACCACCAGCCCTGTTCTTCTGGATTCCTCCCCACTTCCCCCGACCCTAGGCCAGGGGTGGGAGCGTCAGGTCCACGGGCCGTATAAGGCCTGCAAACTCACTTGTCTGGCGCTGCCAAGGCATTAGGGTGAGTTAACTGAACCTTTGACCGAATAGAGCAATTTTTAAGGCTCATTTTTAAGGTGATAATTCTGTATGGGCCAGGAGGGATGCTATAAAATCCCAAATGGCCCTTGGTAGAAGCAAGGTTCCCCACCCCTGCCCTGGATGGGTCCCTTCTCTTCTCAATTCCCTGTCATCACTTCCTGCCAGCTCCTGAAAGGGCACTAAGCAGCTGGCGGTGGGTGTTGGTGGACTTGGCACAAGCTGACTCAGATGGCAGGGCTGGCATGGCCGAGTCTTCCCAAAGATGGCACCAAAGGGGGTGATGGCGGGTCCCTATGGGGTAGCATGGGATGGGGACCCCCTAAAGGAGATGCTGACCCAAGGAAGGTGGCTGAGTAGCTCGGATGCAGGGGTGAGACCCCACTGTAGGGTGGGCAGAAGGAGGGATTTGGCAGGAAATGCCCAGGGGACCCAAACACTGACAGATAAGCCTGGAATGCTGGCTGCTTCGAGGTCTGGTGGGTGCCAGCCCCCTCTGTTGTACCTGCCTCGAACAGAGCTGGGTGGGCAGCAACCAACCTCTTTCCTTCCTCTCCCCCACGGCTGCAATCTGGAGACAGAAGTTTCCTTGAGACAGGATGGAGGACGAGGATGGAAGGAGGCTGGCAAGGGTCCCGAATTATTCTCTCTCTGCCCACCTCTGCCCTCCTGACCCCCAGCCCAGCATGTTATTATTGAGTTACGACTGAGTCCTTCACAAGGAGGGGAGGGAGGGCATAAAGGGATAGCCAAGGCCCCAACCCAGAGGTGGCATTGGAGGGTCCTTGGGCTGGGAGGAGGGCAGTGCAAACCAGCCAGGCCCCGACCTCCCCATCCCCACACCGCTGAGCGTGCAGCCTGCTGGCTGCTGAGGCGGCGCTGCCCAGAGCTCCTGCCCGCGTTCACTCCAGCATGCTGGTGGGGAGAGGGCAGAGCTGCCAGGCCTTGGTGTGGGAAGCAGACCCCCTAGTCCCTGGGAAGCAAGGAGGGGGAGGGCGTATGTCTGTCCAGGGTGACTAGGAGGCAACTGAGAAGGTCAGAGGCCTTGGCCCTCGGGATGGGGCTCAGCTCCGGGGACCCTCTGCTGGAAAGAAGCTGTCACAGGTATTCCCAGCACCAGCCTCCTGCCCCACATCTCTTTCCTTCCCCAGGAGACACGTGACTTTCCTGAGGGGGCGTTCATTCTGTGGTCTGAGAGCGCGTTCATTCTGTGGTCTGAGAGCCCAGGGTCTCATTCTCAGAAGGGGCCAGGAGAAGGTCAAATGTATATCTGATAAAACAACAACAGCCGAGACCGGTTTGGCTCAGTGGATAGAGTGTCGGCCTGCGGACTGAAGGGTCCCAGGCTTGATTCCGGTTGGGGGCATGTACCTTGCTTGCGGGCACATCTCCAGTGTGGGGCATGCAGGAGGCGGCTGATCGATGTCTCTCTCTCATCGATGTTTCTATCCCTCTCCCTTCCTCTCTGTAAAAAATCAATAAAATACATTAAAAAACAAACAAACAAAGAATTTAAAAAAGTGTATCTGAAGACATGGACATGAAGACCCACTGGGTCCCTCTGGTTTGACCTTGACCTTGAATTAACCTTATATCCTGTGGGGGGGGGGTTCAAGACAGAAGGAGGAGGGCAATGGGCATTGGAGAGAACTCTAGATGACCTAGAGATACTAGGGGGAGCCAAAGACCCCAGCTGTTTCCCGTCCTCCCTGCCTTCCTCCTCTGGGGAACAGGGGCAGGTGGAAACAAAATATCCAGTGGCGGGGAGAGAGGAGGGGTTGGCTGAGGCTGGGGATGGGCAGAGCGTCTTCTCTCCCCACCCCCAGGCCAGCTCAGGCTGCTCCCCCAGAACTTCTGGCGGGTCAGTGGAGAGCACCTAGAACTTTGGGAAGGGAGCAGACAGATGAGCAGAGGGACGGGAGGGTGTGGGGGGCAGGGGGATGGGGCGGTGCGTTGAATGTGAGCGACGCCCTCACCCACTTCAGCGCCAGGGGTCTGGGCTCCGCCTGACTTCGCTGGGGACTAATTTATTCCCTGTGACTCCCGCAGGAGTAACGATCATACATAATTAGGGTTAATTATGACATTCATTAATTACGATGACTTCCCTCTCTTCTCTCTCTCTCTCTCTCTCTCTCTCTCTTTTTGCTCGTTACCCGCCCCATCTCCCACCCTACCCTGGTCCAGATCCCGGGGTGCGGGGAGAGCACCCGGGCTTCCTGGCCTGGCGCCGCAACCCCAGCCCCGGGCCCGCGCGCTGCCGCAGCCCCCGGCGCGGCGCGGACTCGGACGCTGCGCACCCCGGGCCGCGGCCTCGCGTCCCCAGACTAGCCGGGGTGGGGTGGGAGGGGGGATGCAGGACTGCGGCGGCGGGTCGGAGCGGCTCCGACATAAACACGCAGAGGAGCCCCAAGAACGCGGGAGAGACGCGCCCCGAGAGAGAAGGCAGACAGAGACAGCCAGGTGGTAGACATGTTCCGAGAGGCACCGGCAGAGAGGGGGGCACCGGCGCAGCTGCGCCCCGAGACCTGGCGGGCTCCACAGCGATGCGCCTCGCACGCAGCACACCGGCGCGCACACACACGGCCACGCACACGCCCTCCGCCCGCGCGGCGCCGGCTCCCTCCAACCGAGGCGAGTTCCCACCCCCCTCCCCCGGGAGGGTCTGGGGGTGCGCCTGCCCCCCATCACGCGCGCCAGGGCGTGTCAAGCTGGTGCGATGGGGGCCTCCGGGTGGCCCGCCGTCGCGAACCCACTCCCCCGCGCGCGGAGCCTCCCGCATCACACCTGCCCGGGTCTTGGGAGCCCAGGGCGCCCGGCCCGGGGGGCGCACCGGACAGGCAGGCGGGGGGCGGGGGGTGGGGGGGTCCAGGCCTCGCGCCTCCCGAGTTACCTTGGTTTCCTGGAGGACGGACACGGTCCCCGGGGCGGTGCGGGTGGCCGCGTCATCCGGTTCGCTCTCCTTCTCGCTCATCTCAGTCATGGTGGGCGCGCAGGGCCGCGAGCACGCCGAGCCCCGACGGGCCTCCCGCTGCGGGGGGCCGGCTGCGGGGGGCCGGGCGTCGCTCCGGGGACCCGGGCGCCCCGCTCCGCAGGCTGCTGCTGCTGCTGCTGCCGCCGCCCCACGAACCCCAGGAAAAACCCGCCCAGACAAAGCGAGCCCTCACTCCCGGGCGCGGGCGGAGAAAGTTCCCGGGCGGGCCGGGGAGGGCCGAGGAGGGCCCGGCGCGGTGGGAGCGGGACGCCCCCGGGGGCGAGGAGCGAGGGTCCGCCGAGGACGCTGCTCGCAGCCCGGGGCGGAGGGACGCGGGGACGCGGGGCTGAGCGGAGGGAGGGAGCCGTGGAGCGGTCCCGGTCCGGCC
>JAAGEH010000016.1:1438585-1459196 GCA_011751065.1 Lasiurus cinereus | reverse complement strand
GGGGGGGTGGGGGGGGCCGTTTTACGTTGAGAAAACCTGGAATGGGTGGCGTGACACGGTGGAGGGCTGGCTCCGGAGGTCATACTAGAGTCTGGGGAAGGTTGGGGGCGGGGTGGGGAATAGAAATAGGTTACATCTGCAGAAGGAGCGCCGAGAGTGGAATCCAAATGAGGACTTGCTGATAAAGGTGGAGGAGGAACGGGGGACCCTTCTGCCCCATTCAGTCTCTCTGGGTGTCTCTCTGCCCTGAAGAGACGCTCCCCAAACACACGTACCCCTGGACTGTGAGGTAGTCGTTTCCTAAAGCAGAGAAGGGACGACTGAGCATCCTGTGTCAAAGGCCAGGCCTTGACAGACTGCTTTTTTTTTTTTTGTGGATGAAAAGCTGGACATTGTGTCAATTTGCAGTCTTGTCTGGACTTCAGCAGAAAAGAGAGAGGTGGTCTCAGTCCCAGCACTCAGGACACGCCCCCTCCCACAGATGGAGTTAGATCAGCAGGTAGGGCACGGTGGAGGGGCAAGCAGGTGCTTGCCTTCCAATGTGTCTTCTGCCCACTTGTCTGAAGGTATCTCTGCTAATGCATGTGTGTGTGTGTGCGCGCACGCGCGCCTTCTATTTCCCCAAGTTCTCCTCCCTCACCTCCCATCCTGGCCCAAAGGTCTAGCTTCATCTCTTGGCCAGTCCAAGGAAAGAGGTACGTTGGGAGTTGAGAGACTTCTTTCCTGGGTGGGGGGTGGAGAGACTTCTGGGTCTAAGTCTCCTTCCTCCTCATCTGCTGTGGGTGATAAGATGTGGGTGGGGGACCTCAAGAAGGGATTGAACCCTGTGTCTGCCCATGCACATAGCCACCCATGCGATCCCTGTCCTCCCAGGATGAGCTCACCATTGGAGGACCGCTCAGGTTACTGTGCCCAAGAAGAGAGATTTACTTGCCAGTGACAGAAGTAGGACAAGGGCAGGTGTGAGGGTTTGTGATTGTGGGGGCTTAGTCCCCGCCCCTCCAGATCCACCCACTGCAGCCACAGACGCCGAGCGCTAGCTTTCCTGAAAGGAGCTGCAATAAAATCCAACCTCTGTCCTTAAACCAGTTTCCCCAAAGGCCCGCTCATGACCAGCCATCTCCAAGTCTCCTCAGAGGGCTGCCCTCTTGCCCAGTTCAGGGCACCCCCAAACCCCCTCCCTGGCCAACTGAGATGTAGAAATGCTTGGAGCACCCTGAGATAGAGTTGTCAGCCTCTTCCCCCCATCTATCCTGGAACAGAGCAAACAAGGCCTTCTGCATTTAGAGACATCCTGGGAGGTACCCCTGTTTCTCCCACCTAGCTGAAACTCTGGGTTCCTTAGAATCCAGTATCTGTATAAAGTCGCTAATTAACTGTGGCCTTGGGTGAGTAACTAAACCCTTTAGAGCCTTGATTTCTTCATCAGCAAAATGGACATAGAGCAGTGTTAGGAGAATGGAGGGAGGAGTTAGCCCAGGGAAGACGAGCAGGGGGATTAATTGTCTTCCTTGCCTCCTTTCTTTTGGGATATTTGTTCCTTCCCGGTGCTTTTCCTGAGGCAGAGAGAGGAAACAACGCCGCTCCCCTCCCTTCCCTGAGTCATTGGGAGCCTGTTAATTTCATGGGGGAGTCAACCCAGAAAAGGATTCTGATGAGACAAGAGGAAGAATTCCCAGGGGCATCAGTGGGACCAGTGACCGAGGCCAGCCAGGAAAGTTGGGGGCGGTCCTGGACCCTGTCTGGTCTCGGCACCAGAAGCCTGAGGCCAGGGGCAAATCTGGAGGAGGCCAGGGGGCTGGGTCCGTGACCTCTGGATGTCCTTTCTGGAAGTGTTTCAGAGAAGCCTTTCACACACCAGGTCTGAGTCATTGTCTCCGCGCCAACCACTCCTACTGCAGCAGCTCAGGGACAGGGCTGCTTCTCCTGGAAGAGGAACATGGTCCCATCTCAGATGCAGTGGCCGCAGTAACAAGGGTCAAGGGGTCACGAGAGGATCAATGGCAGTCACACTCTCAAAGGAACCCCCTACACCGGACGTCAAAATACAGCTACTGGAGTGCCTCTCGGCAGGAGAACTGCCTGGATGAGAGCGGGCGCTGGGCTCTCAGGACCCCAGAGACTGAGGGGTGGCAATGACTTAACCCTGCCTGGGGCACAATGTCCAGCACACTCAGAGTCTGGTCCTCACCCCACTCTGCCCCCCCTTTTTTTCTGTTCTTCGATTTGGGGCTAAGAGCTGTTCTCTGGAGGGACATGCATGTCCTTCTGTTTAGCTGGGCAGAATTGGACTAGAAGAGGTTGAAATGGGGAGTTGGGTTCAAATGGGGCAATAGGAGTTACTGTGATTAAGAATTCTTAAGCTTAGGCGTGCAGGGAAGTTTCGGGAAGTTCGTGAACCCTTTGAAACGATGTAAAATGGGGAGGATAAGCGCTTTCTGAGAAGAGTCAGAGCTTTCATCCACTCCTCAGAGAATCTAAGGTCCCCAAAGGATTAAGAATGGTTGGCTTGGCCCTAGCCGGTCTGGCTCAGTGGATAGAGCATCAGCCTGCAGACTCAAGGGTCCTGTGGCATGTACCTTGGTTGTGGGCATGTACCTTGGTTGTGGGCACATCCCCAGTAGGGGATGTGCAGGAGGCAGCTGATCGATGTTTCTAACTCTCTCTTCCTCTCCCTTCCTCTCTGTAAAAAATCAATAAAATATACTAAAAAAAAGAATTGTTGGCTTGAATGACCCCCAGGATCCCTCCCAGGAAGAGGCTGAGATTTGCTGATGTGAGGGGTTGCCAGTCCTTCCACAGGCCTGACTTTCTTTCCCCAAAAACACCTTCAGCTCAAGCCCTTCCAGCTGTGGCCTCTGCCCCCGGGGGTTGCTGAGGACAGCTAAGCTGAAAAACCTGAGTGCCCCATCTTTCCCTCCCGCTTGAGAACCAGCACACCTGGGGTGGGGTAGTCCCTCATGGTTGAAGTCAGTCTGGGTTCTCATCTCCTAGCTGGGGAGAGGAAGAGGGACCCCTGGGGCTGGGGACGCAGAGGACACCAGGAGTGGCCTGGCCTCGTCCAGTCCCCCGCACCTCGGTCGTCATTACCGAGGCCTGCCAGCCAGCCCACCCTGGGGTCAGAGGCAGATTCCTCTCTAATGAGCTAAGGCCATGGCAGGCCTCGGTAACTGCGACTTTATGCAAATGCAGAAGGCTCTTACGCAAGCACCTGACATACTTCCCGTCCGTGGCATCTGGGACAGCCAGGTCCCCAGGGGCTGGCAGAGGGCCCCTCCGCCCCCCGCTGCCACCACCCCCAGGAGCTCAGGACACGGGCACACAGCCACCCTCCCACTGCTGGTGGCACTGTCCCTAATGCGCCCGGGTGAGCTGTTCCCGCTCTCTGTGCCCCGGGCTCCCCGGAGGGGAGCAAATTGGGCTCCAGTGTATGCAGTCCCTCCCCTGCCCCTGCCAAGCCCAGGAGACGCGTTCCTGTGTGAGGGGACAGCGGGGCGGGGGATGTGTCCTCTTTCCAGGAAGATGTCCCCTTCTGTTCTGTTTCTTTTTTTCCTTCAGGCTGGGGACAGAGGGCTGACTGCAGCCATGGGGGGAGGGGGGCCGGTCAGAGCCCCTGGCGGCCCCTCCCTACGCACTGCGTCAGTTTGCCCCCTACCCACCTCCCAGGCCTCTGAGGGTGTCCCGAAGCCTTGCTTTCTCTAGTCCGTTTCCCCTGCGCACCCGCAGGCATCTGTTACCAAGGTAACAGCAATGTCATCACTTTGGGGTATGAGAGGGGGTGGAACCAGGGGGATGGAGGGTGCTGTTAGGGGTTAGAATTTTGGTGTTTTTTATTTTTTTATTGATTTTTTTTACAAAGAGGAAGGGAGAGGGATAGAGAGTCAGAAACATTGATCAGCCGCCTCCTGCACATTCCCCACCAGGTATACGCCCACCACTAAGGTACATGCCCTTGACCGGAACCGAACCTGGGACCCTTGAGTCTGCAGGCCGAGGCTCTATCCACTGAGCCAAACCGGTTAGGGCAGGGGGTTAGAATTTTGGGGAGATAAGCACAGAGGGGGCCCAAACTATTAAAAGGAGGGTCCTTTTGCTGGAAAGGGGCTTTGGGCACAGGCTGGGACAGAGGCTGTCGCTGAAAGCTGGTGGGAAAGAAGAGGGAGGATGGAGTTTGGAAGCAGCTGGGTGCAGGGTTAGAGGTGAGGGGGTCCCCAGTGAGAAGCGGGAGGGTGGTGATGACAAAGGAGACACCGAGGCAGGGAGGGTGACCCCGCCTGTAACTCCTCGTGGGGGTCCACGGGAGAGGTTTTCTGGCTGGGAAAGTCCAGAGCCCGCTGGTAGCAGGATGGGAGAGCTGGGGCAGGGCTGGCCCACACCGCCCCCTGCAGGCCGCACGGAAAGCAACACGGGATGCTCTGCAAGGCAGCTGTTAGTGGGGCCTTTGCGGGTCTGGCCACAATGGAGACTTCCAAACCTTCTAATTGCCTGGCCTGGCCATGGACCTGGGGCGCCCGATCCCGGCATTAGAGGTCTTACTGTAAATCCTGATCTCGAGGGCGCAGTAACACAGGGGCACTCGGGGGGAGCCAGCCGTTCTGGGCAGAGAGAACAGCCTGGGGAAACCCACAGGGATGTGAAAAAGCACAGCCCGTCCTGGAAGCTGCAGGCAGACCAGAGAGGAGGGGTGGAGGGAGGGAAAGGCAGAGAGAATGGACAAAAGGCCAGTGAGCTGAGTTTTCCTGTACGAAGTGGCGTCTCCAGTCACCCCTGCAGCCCCGCTGAGCAATTCAGCAGGGCCACGGGGGGAGGGCGGGGAAGGGGGAGGACAGGCAAAGCGGTGAACTCAGAACTGGAGAGCATGTTAGAGACATCGCTCTGGCCCTAGCCGGGTGGCTCAGGAGATGGGACTGAAGGGTCCCCGGGTTCCATTCTGGTCAGGGGCACCTGCGCGGGTGGCGGGCTCCATCTCCAGGGAGGGGCAAAGAAAGACATCGCTCCACATTAAACGTTCATGCCAGCCTTGCAATGGACTCCGAGAACATCCATGGTGGTATTCCTACCAAAATATATATATATTTTTAAGCGCTAACCATTGTGTTCCAGGCTGCCCAGGGTTCCCACAGCCCCGCTGAGAACAGTGCAGAGAGCGGTGTGGGGAGGACTGGTCCCCTCATTCCTGAGTCTTAGGGAGAGGCCTGGCTCCCCAGGACGGCAGCACTGAAGCAGAGAGCAGAGGGTGGGCCCTTCGGTCCTCCAGCCAAAGGCTTCGCTGAGCGGCGGGGTGCAGAGACGCAGGATCCTTCCTGCGTCTTGGCCTGCGGGGGGGGCAGGGGTGCAGGGCAGTGAAGCTCACAGACTCCAGCCCACTTCCTCCTAGCAAACAGCCTTGGACAAGGTGTGCCCCTCTGTTCTCCACTCTAAAGGGGCACCAGCTTACCTCACAGGGTGTTTATACCATGCTTCCCCGAAAATAAGACAGTGTCTTCTATTCATTTTTGCTCCCAAAGAGGCGCTAGGTCTTATTTTCAGGGGATGTCTTATTTTTCCATGAAGAAGAATACGGCACACATATATTGATGAACAAACAACAAAAAAGGAAATGGATGACCTGTCTACGGTCCGGTAGTGGTCGTCATCACAAACCAGCTCACGGATGGGCCGCAGCGGCAGCCGGAGCTGTTCAGGCAGGGCGAGGTCTCTTTAAATCAGGAGTCAGACGCCTGACGGTAGCTTCGGGGGCCTTATATTCCGAGGAGGCCTTATGTTCGGGGGAGGCCTTATTACAGGTGGGGATCTTATTTTCGGGGGGATGCCTTATATGACAGCGAGAGGCAAAACTGGAAGTAGGTCTTATTTTCGGGGGATGTCTTACTTTCGGGAAAACAGGGTAATGTGCAATGGGACCGGGCTTCCTCCACAGAGACCGTGCACCTCCAAATCCTCAGGGCCAGCCGCTTGCCTTGCCTGCAATGCTTTCCCCTCCCTCCGGAATCTTCCATAGGCTGCTCATCCCGAGGGAATTCCCACGTCAAGCAGGACCCCACTCACAGACACACCCGATGGGGCCACAAATCCTGTCCTTGCCCCCCATCCTTCACCTCCCTTCCCGCATCTGTCAAAACTGCAGCCACTATCATTCACATTACTCACCCTCAGGGCTCAGCCCCAGCAGTGGGGCAGAAAGCAATGTTATCCCCATGTGGCAGCTGGAAAGGTCACAGCTCAGAAAGGCCCAAGGTCACTGTCACCATCATCGGAGTCAGGTTCCTGGGTCTGATACTTCTTTGGGGGTTGTTGAATGCATGAATGACAAATGCTTCCCCCCTCTGCCTTTCTTACTTTTGGGGGGGAGGCGGAATTACTGGTAGACCTCTTTCTTCGGCTCTCCAGATTGGAAAGTTGCCTGGAGACTCATTTTAAAATTCTATACCAAATTTGTCAGGGAGAGCGGGACATAGGACAGTGATTAAGAACAGGGACGGTGACTCAGATGGCCTGGGTTCAGTCCCTGGCGTTGTCTCCTCTTAGCTGTGTGACCTTGAGATATCTACTTCACCTCTCTGAGCCTCAATTTCCCCATCTGAATAATGGGGGAGGAGGATAATAGAACAATAGAAAGAAATAGTATCTTGCCCTAACTGGTTTGGCTCAATGGATAGAGCATCAGCCTGCAGACTGAAGGGTCCCAGGTTCGATTCGGGTCAAGGGCATGTACCTTGGTTGCAGGCCCATCCCCAGTAGGGGATGTGTAGGAGGCAGCTAATTGATGTTTCTCTCTCATCAATATTTCTCTCTATCCCACTCCCTTCCTCTCTATAAAAACTCAATAAAATATTTTTTTTTAAAAAAAGAAATAGCATCTTCCTCAGAAGGTAGACTGAAAAGCACCAAAGAACTGTTTATTTGATAAACAGAACCTCAATACTTGTGTTAGAGAAATAAATCTTTGTGTTAAATGAATAAACCTACGATGTATCAGGCACTGGTGATATACAGAAGAAGGAAAAAGACACCCACCTTTACTGAGGGCTCAACTATTGTCTCCTTCAGCTTTATTTTTTTTAAATTGTTTAAAGTATGACAAACAGTAGTACATATGTCTCCTCCCCGCCCCCCTATTGACCTCCCCCCGGCCTTCCCTACCCCTCACCTGTCCCCCCATCTCCTTCAGTTTTCACTCTGTTCCTATGCAGTCAACTCTCATCATCTTCTTTTTATAGCTGCAGCACGAAGCTTAAAAAGTTTAAGTTACTTGCCCAAAGCCACACAGCTGCACTTGAACTCCGTCTATGTTGACAAACATACCCTTAACCTCAACACTAGCAAACCTCTCTTAGTCCCTCTCCTCAGGGGACTTCCACTCTATGGCGGGGGGTGGGGGGAGAGAGGGAAGGGGGAATGAGACAAAGTACACAAGAATGAACTGCACATCAGATACTGCTGTGAAGGAATTTGGTGAAGGACGTGGAGAACGTAAACGCTAAGGAAGATGTAAGAAGCAAACTGAGCCTGACTCACAGAGGGAACCTTCCAGAGGGACACTTACCGGTGGTGGAGAGGGAGTCTCCGGAATAAAAGACCGAGGACTTGCCCTAGCCGGCTTGGCTCAGGGGATAGAGCATCCGCCTGCAGACTGGAGGGTCCTGGGTTCGATTCTGATCAAGGGCACATGCTCGGGTTGCAGCCTCCACCCTCCGGTAGGGGGCGTGCAGGAGGCAGCCGATCAATGATTCTCTCCCATCATTTATGTTTCTATCTCTAGCTCCCTTTCCCTTCCTCTCTGAAATCAATAAAAAAAAGTATATTAAAAAATAAAAGATTGCACAGGGGCACTGTTTAGTGTGGTGCCCTTTGGAGCTGTGCACCCCAAATCCTCAGAGGCGTTTTGCTGGAGGAGGGACTGCCTGTTGGGGGTAGAGGTATTTGTGTGCACAGATCACACAGGGATGGCCATATGGGATTGTCCGCTTCCTCTGTGTGTGCGTGCTCCTGTGTGCCTCTGCGTGAGATGTCTAAAATCCATGCTCTGCCAAAACCGGTTTGGCTCAGTGGATAGAGCGTCGGCCTGCGGACTGAAAGGTCCCAGGTTCAATTCCGGTCAAGGGCATGTATCTTGATTGTGGGCACATCCTCAGTGGGAGGTGTGCAGGAGGCGGCTGATCGATGTCTCTCTCTCATCGATGTTTCTAACTCTCTATCTCTCTCCCTTCTTCTCTGTAAACAATCAATAAAATATATTTTAAAAATAAAAATCAAAAACCATGCTCTCATTCCTTCCATTTTAAAATAATTTTACCTGGAATTTAGGGCCCTGGCCTTTTGCCCTGGATAGGCAAGATTTGAGAGAGAGAGAGAGAGAGAGAGAGAGAGAGAGAGAGAGAGAGAGAGAACGCGCGCCTGGTACATAGTAGGCACTTCATAGCGTTTTGTTGAATGAGTGAATGAGTGATCCTTCTCCTCTCGGCCCCTCTTTCTTTGAGGGAGGGGTAGACTCACCCTTCACCTCTCCCACTCTCCAAGTTCAATGCTGCCTCGGGGTAGAAAGCAAAGCCAAACAAGACATTTTGGTTAGAGGAGAAAAGGACAGAGAATTGTTATTTCTCAGCAATTTTTTTTTACAGATAAAGTTACTTCCTTGGCTTAAGAAACCCAAAAGGGTATTATTAGGATAGGTTTATGCCGTGGCCTAGAAAACGAGAGAACATTTGGGGTGGGGAAAAATCCATTTTAAAAACTGCACCCAAAAAGTTGTCCCTGGAATTATCTGTGTGGGGGAAGTTTCTGGGACAATCATGTCCATACCCCCCGGGACTGGTGACACTGGGGACCTTTCCCCGTCCCCCCCATACCTCAAGGAGCGCTCTTGGGAATTCAAGCCTGGAAAAAGATGCGGCGGCGCCACAGAATTACCGTTAATCCTCACTGCCACCCCAGGGTGGGGGTGGGGGAGGCCTGGCTTCCGCTCAGAAAGATAAAGAGGGGAGTTTGGGCCATGCCCCGGCCTTGTGGGGCCTTCCCCCCAACCCCAGGGCCTGAGAATCCTCTGAGAGTGGGGCGTCTGCACCAGAAGTGTCCTGAGGCCTCTCTGGGCTTGAGGATGAGCTGTTCAAACTGCTCTGTGCTGGCCCCCAGGGGGAGAAAGAGTGGGGTGGGGTGGTGGGGGCGCAAGTGGCTAGACTTCTGCCATTGCCTGAAGCCCAGCTTCTTTCCTGAGAGAGAGAGAGAGAGAGAGAGAGAGAGAGAGAGAGAGAGAGAGGAGAGAGCCTGTGGAAAACCAGAAACAGGCCCAGCGACATCTGAGGGGGACAGAGTGCTGAGGGGCAGGAGGAAGGAGTGGCAGCCAGGATGAGAGAGCTGAGCTGCAGGTGGGGGGGTGTGAAGGGGGAGGGTGCCAGCAGGTGGAGGGAGGTGAGAGGCAGAAAACTGGGTGCTGGAGTTCAGTCCCATTCCCAGGACCAGCTCTGGGGATTGTCCTCAAAAGGCCCCCACCAGCCTCCACCTTTCCACCTCCATCTGCCCGCTTTCCTCCTCGGCCCCGCCCCCTGCTCCCCCCAGGCCAGGACCAAGGTGGCCAGGACCCTCCACGCGCCTTCCCTTCCTGGGGTCCCGCTCTGTCAAACCCTGGAGGCCTCCACGGGACCCTCCCTGCCTGCACTCCGCCTTTGGGCAATGTGTGTGTGTGTGTGGGGGGGGGGGGTTCTCCAAGGCTTTGGTTCCTATCGCGGGATCTGGGGTGCTTGGGCTTCTTCGCCCCCTCCTCCGCCCCCCACAGGCATGTTCCCACCCTTTCTGTCTGGCTTTATGGAAAAGAAAGCAGGGCCCTAATCTGTTTGGCTCAGTGCATAGAGCGTTGGCCTGTGGACTAAAGGATCCCAGGTTCGATTCCGGTCAAGGGCATGTACCTTGGTTGCAGGCACATCCCCAGTAGGGGGCGTGCAGGAGGCAGTTGATTGATGTCTCTCTCTATTCCTCTTCCTTCCTCTCTGTGAAAAATCAATAAAAAAGAAAAAAAGAAAGACACCGGACCAAGGGCCAGGCGCCTGGGGATGGAGGTGCCCTGTGTGGGGACCCGGGCCTCCTCTCTCCCCGGCAGACCCTGCAGAGTCACAGAGCCTCGATGGCTAAGGTCAATGAGCTCGGGCTGTGTGCTGAGCGGCCACCTCTCTGCTCTCTGCTCGCTCTCGTCTGTTTGTACCAAACAGAAGTTGGGGGCTGGGCCAGGGGCCTGGGGGGTCTGTGTACAGTGACAACAGGGGCTGAGCCTGGGGAAGGAGCCCTCCCCGGGGCAGACTGTATTTGTCCCTAAACACAGTCCCCCCCGCAAACCGCAGGGCAGAGGGGGGCACAGAAACCAGCCCACTGGACCGCCTCTCCTTCCGCTGCCGGGGAGGGTTCTCCCCCAGGCACACCCTCCACCCTCAGGCAGGCTCTCTCCCCGGCAGCACCCCCTGACTTGTTGCCACAGCAAGCGGGACTATGTTCTGTAAACTCCGGGGCTCTGTAAACTCCGGGGCCCCAGCCGGGTAGCCCAGCCAGGGGACAGTGTCCGGCCGTCCCCGCACCCGTGTGTTGGGGTCGGGAAGAGGAGGGGGAGGCCAGCAGGCTGCAAAGACCCTTGAAGGTGCCCGTGATGCCCCAGGCCTGCTTGTCCTGTCCCCTGGGAAGGGTCAGGTTCCTCCCACGGGGTCATGTGAGGGACCCTCGACTCTGAGTCTCTGGGATGCTACATGAATCTGGGGCCAATCTTTTTTTTTTAATATATTTTATTGATTTTTTTACAGAGAGGAAGGGAGAGGGACAGAGAGTTAGAAACATCAATGAGAGACATCGACCAGCTGCCTCCTTGCACGCCCTCCACTGGGGATGTGCCTGCAACCAAGGTACATGCCCTTGACCAGAATCGAACCTGGGACCTTTCAGTCCACAGACTGAGACTGATGCTCTATCCACTGAGCCAAACCGGTTTGGCTCTGGGGCCCATCTTGCAGCCTCAGGGGGTCCCCTCATGTCCCTGGGCCCCGTGGGGAAGGGAGGGGGCGTGGAGGTGCATCCCTGGGACTTTGCTTTGCGGTGCCACCATCTCCCCTCCAAGTTAATGATTGGAAGGGAGCCCGGGACACCATCCCCGCCCCGTCCTCCCAGCTGAAGCTGCCTGATAGGCCCGTCGTTTCCTAGAGCCCTGGGTGCTCAGCCAATCAGAGACCCAGGCCTGACCCCACCCTTCGGTGGCTTTGGGTCTATAAATAGAGGCCGAGGAGGACACAGGTGGAGGCCCAGTGGGTCCAGCGCCACCCAGAGCTGACCTCTCTGTGGCAGGCCCGGCCCGCTCCCCTTCCAAGATGCTGTTTTGGCACAACCAGCTGGAGCACCTGTGGCCCGGGCCCGGGGAGCTGTATCCCGGGCCGCCAGGCAGCTTGCTCAGGTGAGGACCAGTGTCCCTGCCCGCGGCCCCCAAGGAAGGCCCGGGTCCGAGCTGTGGTGGACGCGCAGGGCTTGTTTCAAGCAGAGGGAATGGGCTTCCTGCTCTTGGGCGACTTGGGGGTGGGGATGTGGTCACAGGTACCCGAGTTTGCCGAGACCGGTTTGGCTCAGTGGATAGAGCGTTGGCTTAAGGACTGAAAGGTCCCGGGTTCGATTCCGGTGGGGGGCATGTACCTTGCTTGCGGGCACATCTCCACTGTGGGTCGTGCAGGAGGCGGCTGATGGATGTCTCTCTCTCATTGATGTTTCTGACTTTCTATCTCTCTCCCTTCCTCTCTGTAAAAAATCATTAAAATATAAAATCATGTCTCTACTCTCTTTCTTAAACCTTTAAAAAAAATAAAAAAAGGTACCGGGGTTTAGTGGGTCCTGGGGTGTCTCAGAACTCCCCGAGCACCACCCGCACGGGACATGTTGGTGGGGCACGGCCTTGGCATCGGGCAAGCCTTGAGGTTGCAAACAAGCCAGTGGTGCCAGACGTGGGTAGATGCTTGGACGGATCTGGGGTTTGCATCTTATCAGAGGTCTCCCAGAGGCCAGAGGAGTTGAACCGGGGCCCCTTCGGCCCTGGCTGCTGCTGCTGGGGTGCCTGCTTCCGGAACCTGGAGGCTCCCAGGAGATAGGAGCTGGCAGAGAGAGTCAGCGCCCCGGCGGGGTTGGGGTGCCCAGGGCAGAAAGCTGGCAGGGCCTCCTCCCCTACAGGGAGACCCTGCCCTGGCCGTACCTGAAGCAGGAGGAGCTGCCCACCATCCCCAGCATGGAGCCCGCCCGCCCCGCATTCCAGTACGTGCTCCGTGCAGCCACCTCCCCCGCCGTGAAGAGGCAGGAGGAGGCCCTGACCTACCTGAACCAGGGTACGCTGGGCCTGGAGGGAAAGGGGTGAGCGAGCGGGGGCAGCACGCTCTGGGGGCTGTGCCAGGCCGGGCTGGGGAGGCAGCACCACCTCTGCCCCTCGGAGTGGGGCTCACACCCCACGCCCCCCAATCTCTCCCAGGCCAGTCCTATGAGGTGCAGATGTTCTGCAACTGCAAGCTGGGTGACGCCACCCAGTGGCCGCGGCTGCTGAAGGTAGGTGCTCCTCTCCCAGATGTGGCGAAGGCTGAGTCTGCATTCTGATGTCCTGGCCAAGTAGAACCCTCTCAGGCCACCTTTTAAGTGACCTTCACATCGGGGGCAGGAATTGTGCAGGCACGAGGCACAGAGAGGTTGAGTATTTTCCCATGAAGCAGAGCCAGTAAGTAGCAGAACCGGGATGTAGAAATAGGTTAATAGTCCCAGCCGGTTTGGCTCAGTGGATAGAGCATCTGCCTGCAGACCAGAGGGTTCCGGGTTTGACTCCAGTCAAGGGCACGTACCTTGGCTGCAGGCTTCTTCCCGGCCCAGGCCCTGTCGGGTCTCGTGCAGGAGGCAACTCATCGATGTGTTTCTCTCACATGGATATTTCTCTGTTTTCCTTCTCTCTTACACTCTCTAAAAATCAATGGAAAAAGTATCCTCTGGTGGGAATTGAAAAAGAAAGAAAAAGGTGGGGGAGGAATGTGTATTATTCACACATGTGATTTCTTCTCTCAAAAACTAATTCCATGGAAACTGGTTTGGCTCGGTGGATAGAGCGTTGGCCTGCCGACTGAAGAGTCCCAGGTTCAATTCCGGTCAAGGGCATGTACCTTGGTTGCGGGCACATCTCCAGTGGGGGGCATGCAGGAGGTGGCTGATCGAGGAGTTTCTAACTCTCATCGATGTTTCTGGCTCTCTGTCCCTCTCACTTCCTCTCTGTAAAAAATCAATAAAATATTAAAAACAAACAAACAAACAAAAAAAAAACCCAAAAACAAAAAACTAACTCATTTAGCCCTGGGCGCTGGCTCATTTGATTGGAGCATTGGCCCATGCACCAAAAGGTGGCAGGTTCAGCTCTGGTCAGGGCACAGGCCTAGGTGTCGGGTTCCATCCCTATTCTGGGCGTATACCAGAGGTAAGGGATCTACGTTTCTCTCTAATCTTTCTCATCTCTCTCTCTCTTTCCTCTCTCTCTCTCATAGAAAAAGAAGGGAACATGTCCTTGGGTGAAGCTTTTTAAAAAAATTATTCATTAAGCTCCCATTTAGTGCCAGAAACCGTTCTCTGAGCTAGAAACTCCGCAGTAAAGAGACAGATGTACTTCCTTTCCTCAGGGGGCTTGCATTCTACGGAGTGAGACAAACTTGTAATTACACAAATGATACGCAATTACAGGTTGATTTACAAATTGCAAAATGATAAGTGCTGCACAGAGAAGAGACTGCCGGCACGCTCCCTTTCTAGAGCGAGCCTGCCTCTCTCCTCCCTCCTCTCCCCCACAGGCCAGCCACTGACCCCCTCTCTCCCCTAAGCTCCAGGGGCCCCTCTCTTTGCCTCCGTAACTTGTTTCCTGAGCCCTCACAGCCCAGCTAGTCTGCTTCTTTCTGCCTCTGTGCCTGTCTAAGTAAACTTTTTTTTATTGTTAAAAATATAGCGAGAGAGCCCTAACCAGTTTGGCTCAGTGGATAGAGCGTCGGCCTGCGGACTGAAAGGTCCCAGGTTCGATTCTGGTCAAGGGCATGTATCCTGGTTTCGAGCACATCCCCAGTAGAGGGCGTGCAGGAGGCAGCTGATGGATGTCTCTCTCTAATCTATGTTTCTAACTCCCTATGCCTCTCCCTTCCTCTCTGTAAGAAACAATAAAATATATTTTAAAAAATACTACATTTAAAAAATATATATATAGAGAGAGCCCTAACCAGTTTGGCTCAGTGGATAGAGCGACGGCCTGTGGACTGAAAGGTCCCAGGTTTGATTCTGGTCGAGGGCATGTACCTTGCTTGTGGGCACATCCCCAGTGGGGGGTGTGCAGGAGGCGACTGATCAATCTTTCTCTCTCATCGATGTTTCTAACTCTATCCCTCTCCCTTCCTCTCTATTAAAAAAAGTAATTAAAAATATATTTTAAAAATATATGTATATATAGAAAGGAGGCCAGTAGAGTGACTAAGAGTGGAAAGGGATTAACTTCCTTATTTTACAGATGAGGAAACTGAGGCTCAGGGTCTCTAAATTACCTCCCCAGTTTCACAGAATGGCAGGTGGGCATCTGGACGCAGACCTAGCGATTCCAAGTCCCCTGCTTCCTGGGAGTGGGAAGCAAGGTGGTGGTGGTGGGGGGGAGGGCTGGCCTGCCCCAGGTTTGGGCACCGGCTCCCAGTGCCCGCGAGCTCGCCTTCCTGTGCCCGCAGAGTGTGGTGCGTGTGGCCTTCCACGACCGGCGCCTGCAGTACATGGAGCAGCAGCAGCTGGACGGCTGGCGGTGGAGCCGGCCTGGGGACCGCCTCCTGGACATCGGTGAACGGGGAGGGACCCCGGAGGGCCGCTCCGTCCTGGACGCCCTCACAGGGGGGGAGGGCTGAGCCTCGCTTCCTGCGTGCCCCTCTGTGTCTGCAGATGTGCCCATGTCCGTGGGGGTGATGGAACCCCGGGTGCTGCCCTCACAGCTCAACACAGTGGAGTTTCACTGGGACCCCACCAAGAGGACCTCCCTCTTCCTGCAGGTGAGCCTGAAGCTGGGAAGGGAAGGTGAGTTTAGGGGGAGCGGGGGTGGGGTGGGGTCGGGGAACATTAAAAATCAGTCACTTCCAGCAAACATCTTGGGGGGAAATATGGATAAAGGTTTATGGACTCTCAGCTTAGGGAAGGACTAGTTAAACATTAAAGCAGTGGAGGAAACTACAAACACAGGACTCAGCTTCTTAGAAAAATCATGGTTGCTAAGACTGGTTTGGTTCAGTGGATAAAGCGTCGGCCTGCGGACTGAAAGGTCCCAGGTTCAATTCCGGTCAAGGGCATGTACATTGGTTGTGGGCACATCCCCAGTAGAGAGCATGCAGGAGGCGGCTGATCGATATCTCCCTCTCATCGATGTTTCTAACTCTCTATCCCTCTCCCTTCCTCTCTGTAAAAACTCAATAAAATATATTAAAAAAAAAGAAAAGAAAGAAAGTCGTGGTCTACAATACCTAGGAAAAATTAAAAGGAGACCCCAAGTGGGAAAAATAGTTGTTAGTGCGTGACAGCCTTAATACCTAAGAAGTTATCACACATCAATAAGAAAAACTAGAGAAGAGACCAACAGAAATAGAGGCAAAGGAGGTAAGTAGACAGTTTATGTAAGGATATACAGTAAATGCTAATTAAAATTCAGAGACATCCTGGGCAAGTCAAGGACAACACAGGGAAAGAACCGAATGGAGTTGCACTTGAGGAAGAGATGCGGCTGACAGGTGACGGGCAGGCCACGGGTTTTAGGGGGAATCCCCCCCGGAATGGAGGAGGGGGTCCTCCCCTCCCCCTGCGAGTCACCCTGCTCCCTGCTTCTCCTCCAGGTTCACTGCATCAGCACCGAGTTCACTGCCCGGAAAAAGGGGGGCGAGAAAGGCGTCCCCTTCCGCCTCCAGATCGACACCTTCAAGCCGGGTGACAAGGGGCTTCCGCCTGAACACCTGCATTCAGCCGGCTGCCTCGTCAAGGTGTTCAAGGTGCAGGCAGCGCCGGGCCCCCTCTCCCCTCCCCCCCTCCCTCCCTCCCAGGGCTCGTCCCCCTGCCTCGCCCGCGGTGTGGGTCTGGCCCTGCTCCCCCATCTCTGGGCCTCTCCCCTGCTCCGTGCACGGAGGGCTGGGGCTGCCTGTCTCTCTCAGGCCCCACTGCAAAGAGAAGTGTCCGTGTCTCCCTCCTGTAGCCCAAAGGAGCTGACCGGAAGCTGAAAACGGACCGGGAGAAGATCGAGAAGCAGCCCCTGCCCGAGCGGGACCAGTACCAGGCGGCCTGCGAGAGCACCGTCTTCGTGGAGGTGCATGGGGGGCGGCAGGGTGGGGAGGGGAGGCTTGGAGGAAAGGTCCGCAGGCTCACCCCGGGGACTGAGCACTCAGGGCTGGCACTGCTTCAGGATGTCACTGCCCCCCTTTGCTCCCCCAAACCGCCCGCATGGGCCCTAATCTCTGACCAGAATGACCGAACTGGCCACCTCCTGGTGCTTGGGTGGACACTCAACCACTGAGCCACACTGGCCAGGCCCTGGTCAACCCTTTTTTAAAAAAATTAAATATATATTTTATTGATTTTTTTTACAGAGAGGAAGGGAGAGGGATAGAGAGTCAGAAACATCGATGAGAGAGAAACATCGATCAGCCGCCTCCTGCACACCCCACACTGGGGATGTGCCTGCAACCAAGGTCCATGCCCTTGACCGGAATCGAACCTGGGACCCTTCAGTCCTCAGGCCTATGACGCTCTATCCCCTAAGGCTCTTTTTTTTTTAAAAAAAAATTTCTTTATTGATTTCAGAGAGGAAGAGAGAGGGATAGAGAGATAAAAACCTCAATAATGAGAGAGAGTCATTGATCGGCTGCCTCCTGCACGCTCCCCACTGGGGATCGAGCCCACAACCCGGGCTTGCTCGAACCTGGGACCCCTCAGTCCGCAGGCTGAGCTCTATCCACTGAGCCACACTGGCCGGGCCCTGGTCCACTCTGAATAGGCGGGTGGAGGGAGGTGAGGGGCAGCTGCCGCCGCCCTGGAACTGTCCCCACCGACCTTCCCGCTCACCCAGTGCTCGCCGTGGCCGTGGCCGGAGCCCAGCGCAGAGCCCCACCCGCCTCCCAGCCCGCGGGCTCTGACCTCCCCCGCCTCCTGCGGACTCCGGTCCCCGGAGCGGTGAGTGGGGATGCGCACTCCCACCAGCCCTTTGGGGCGCGGAGGAAGAGCTCCTCGGCTCAGGCTTGGGGATGGGGGGCGGGGTGCAGAGGCTCAGCCCGACTCCCGGGGACCACCTGGGATGGCACCCCGCAAGCTCTGCCTCCCAGGGCGGGGCGCTGACTCTGCTCCCTCCCAGGCTCTGCTGCTCTCCGCCGTTCCTCTTGGACACCCCGGGAGGCGGCCCAGCCGAGGTGAGTGGTCCCCTTCCAGCTCCCTCTCCCCGCCCCGCTCCCCCCACAGCCTCAGCAGCCGCATCTCTCGCTCCAGAATGGGGCGGCCCTGCCCCCTGGTGGACGGATGTGGGATGGCCACGGACCACAAAGCTTCCCTGCGTGGACCCGGCACTTCCCTCCCGCAGAATGAGCCTCCCCCATCAGGCTTGGGGCCCGCCCAGGGCAGAGGTGGTTTCGCCTCCGCTTTGTTCTGCGTCCGTGGGCTCATGGGGTTGCCCGGACTGCCCTCTCTCTGCCGCAGGATCTGAACCCTGGAGCCTCCCTCCTGGAGACGCAGCAGTGGTTACATCGCCACCGGTTCTCCAGCTACTGCCGGACACTGGCCAATTTCGCTGGTGAGACTGGGGATCCCCTGTAGGGAAATGGGGGCGGGACTCTCTCTGGCTTTTGTGTCCCCTTCAACTAACTTTTTTAAAAAATATATATTTTATTGATATATTTTCAGAGAGAGGAAGGGAAGATGAAGAGAGAGCTAGAAACATCGATGAGAGAGAGACATCCATCAGCTGCTTCCTGCACACTCCCAACTGGAGATGTGCCCGCAATCAAGATACATGCCCCCGACCGGAATCGAACCCGGAACCCCTCAGTCCGCAGGCCGACGCTCTATCCACTGAGCCAAACCGGTTTCGGCAACTAACTTTTATTTAGGACCAAGAGTTGCCAGGCACCATATTCGCTAGGTTTTTCTCTCTCATATTATCCTGTATGATTTACACACTCCCCGGTGAGAACAGGGCTCAGAGAGGTTGAGTGCTTTGCAGAAGGACACACAGCTAAGCAGTGGCAGAGCCGGGGTGTGGCCCTAAGTCTGCCTGGACAGATGAGGGCTATTTGTAGACTCATGTTCGACTGTGCCCCTTGCCATCCTTGACCCCGGGCCTCTTCCCCATCTGGCTGTCTGCCCTGCAGGCCCTGATCTGCTGAAGCTCACCCGGCAGGACCTCATCCAGATCTGCGGGGCTGCCGACGGGATCCGCCTTTTCAATACCCTCAGAGCCAGGTGCTGGGCGCTGCCCACCAGGGTCCCCTGCCCTCTGTAGCGGCACCTACCGATTGGGCTAGCAGAATGTCCCAGTCAAGAGGCACCTTCAAGGCCACTGACTCCCACACCCTCATTTCACAAAGGAAGAAACTCTGGCCCCCGAAGGACGTGCATCTGCCTGAGGTTGCAGACTGGCGCTGGCAGGGCTAGAAACACTCGGCTCCCGCGACCCCTCCTCTCTGTGACCATCCCATCTGTGTCACTCAGTTTCTGGGGACTGTTAGGTTTTCCTCCTCTTCCCTCCCCGAGAACCTGGCATTCATTAAATGCTTACGAGATGCGGGGCGATTTCTCTCCCCCCCCCCCGGAGACCTGGGGGAGGCGGTGGGGTCTCTCTCTGGGGCGGGGGCTGAGAGGGGGAGCGGATGGTCCGGACATGAAGGGCTGAGACTGTTTTCCCGGCCCAGGCCCGTCCGGCACCGGCTCACTTTGTATGTGGCTCAGGCGGCCTCTAGGCAGGAGAACGAGGTTCCTAAGAACCCTGAAGCAGGTGAGGTTCGGGCCTCTCTCCAGAAGAAACGCAGGTGTGGCCGCAGGAACCCGCTTCTGGCCGGGGGTGGGGGTGGGGAAGGCGCTGTCCCCCCCCCCCCCCCCCATTCCTGGGACCCAGATGCCCTCGGTGCACCCCCTGCCTTCCACGACCAGATCAGTCCTCTCCTTCCAGGAAGTTCCCCTGGGTTTCCTCCTCCATGCTCTCTCCCCAACCCCTTCTGGTTCTGTCATTCTGTTAGCACGTGGGATTAGAACATAATCTTACTGTTCTTGGGTTTCAGTCCTTCCTATGTAGATGTCCAATCTCCTCTTTCAACTGGGGGCTCCCCTCAATCTGAGGCCTCCCCCAAGATGAGGAATAGATGAAGACTAAGTGGGTTTATAATCCTTTTCTTTACTCTCCCCTCACACCCACCATGAGGCTGTTACCATGCCCTCATCCTCCTGGTATCTGGGGTTCCCTCTAGACCCCTTGCCCCACTGACCCCCTGATACCCACCCCAGGCTTTTATCAAGAGATTTCTCTGGATGAACTGAGCGCCATTGAGCTGCTGGGAAAACTGGCAGAGCGCCTGAACCTCCCAGCCAATCAGATCCACCGCCTCTTCCACCGGGGCCCTGGGGGCATCCTCATTCTCCTCAGCGACCAGGTAAAGGGGCAGCGCCTCCCTGTAAGGCTCCACGAAGGCCTGGATCACCCCCTTTCCTCTCCCTACCTACCCGGGCTTCTGCCGTTGAGCTGTAGGAGCTGGATTGTTAGTGACCCTCTCTCTTACAGGTGGTCCAGAATCTTAAGGATGAATCATATTTTGTGGCTGCGGTGAAAAAAGGTAGGAGTTTTAGAGGGAGACACTAGCTTTGTGTCAAACGACAGAGATTCGTATAGCACAGTGATTCTCAACCTGTGGACCGCGACCCCTTTGGGGGGGGGTCAAACAACTCTTTCCAGGGGTTGCCTAAGACCGTCAGAAAACACAAATATTTATATTATGATTCATAACAGTAGCAAATTTACACTTATGAAGTAGCAACAAAATTAATTTTATGGCTGGGAGCCACATGAGGAACTGTATTAAAGGGTTGCAGCATTAGGAAGGTTGAGAACCACTGGAAAGCAAAAAGACAGCTCTTTATTGTCCGGGAAAAACGTGGTTAAATAAATGCATTCTCATACGAGAAAAAAAAAAGCCCACGTTTCTCTGTTGGGGAGTGTATTACCATGGAAGGTGAGCCCCCTCCCCCCTCCCCTTTCCCCCAACAGTCACATGGGAGGAGGGCAGGTGCTTGCTGGCAGTCAGCTGGTAGGCCGCGTTATCTGGATGCCTGCCTGGTGCCCGGGTGAGGTCACAGCGCACCGGGAGGCTTCCTGCAAAGGTGGACTGGAGGTGAGGGGAGCGCCCTGCGGCAGATGCGCTGTGGCCGCTCACTGCTGGGAGTGCACCCCGCTGGTGGCTGGGCCGGCCTCACCCGGCGCCTTTTACCGCTTTCAGTGCAGAATCCAGATGGCTACTACCTGGTGCTGAGCTAAGCCCGGGGCGCCTGCTGCCGGAGGAAGCGGATGCCGGCCTGGCTCTCCAGAAAACCCTCGATGCTCCCC
>JAAGEH010000016.1:1371009-1438485 GCA_011751065.1 Lasiurus cinereus | reverse complement strand
GAGGCAGGAAACCTGGCAAAATGGAGTTTTTGCCCCAAGCAGTGTTGCTGAACGAGTGAATTTGTTTAAAATTCCACTCACCTCTTCTTTTGCAAATTTAATTTTAAAACGTATATATACTTAATGCTTGTTCCATTTTCTTGATGATATATGGTCCTCTTGAGAACTGTACTCTGTCTAAACTATAGACTAGGGCAAAGGAGAGAGTCTGGGATAGGAATAAATAAATCTGGCTGGATTTTTTTTTTTTAATTTCAATTAGTTAGGGCAACAACTATTCACTAAAGCCTTCGAAAGACCATTAAACTATCAAATTGCTGTGCTTATTCAAACTGCAGTTCTAGAAACTTGGGAAATACCATAGCTCTTCTTAAACACGAGGCCATAGGGTCTTATTTTTAAAATTCAGTTGAACTTACTGATCTTTTAATTTTTGGTCTTAAGAAGTCTACCCCTATATTAAGGTCATAAATATAAACAAACATTTTCAAAGTTTAAATTTTAATTTTGCATTTCACGTTCAGGTCAATCCACCTGAAACTGTTTTTTTTTTTTTTTAGTGTATATATTTTTCCATGCAGAAAAACGATTTTATATTATAAGTGCCTTTTAAAACGTGGTATGTTATTTTGCTTTTTTTTTTCATTCCCTTCCCTTCCCTCAAAATTTTATCACAAAAAAAATCAAATACTGAAGAGAGAAAAGCTATATGCATGGGATGGAAAACAGGCCCTGGCACCCCCTGCTTAATCCCCTTTCCATCACTTCCCGGTCATCTTTGTGGGGTTTTAAAGCAGGCAGCCCCTGGCCAGGCAGGGCAGGGAGGGGAAGGCTCTGAACACTGGCTGGAATGGGGGTCCTGGCTGGTGGCTAGAGCTTGGCTCACAGACTGAAGGGTCGTGGGATCAATCCCAGACAAGGGCATTGGTCGCAGGCTGGATCCCCAGCCCCAGTCAGGGTGTGTGTGCTCGAGGGAACCAATCGATGGGCCTCTCTCACATTGATGTTTCACCCTCTCTGTCTCTGCCCCTCCCTTCCACTCTGTAAAAATCAATGGGAAAAATATATTTGGGTATTAAAAAAAAAAAAGAATAGGGAAGGGGAAGTCTGTTTATCCTTTAAGGCCTTAAAAGTATCTCCCTCAGCATACAGGGCTGATCCGAGATGGACAACTGTGTGTACCCTGTAACTCGGTGGCCTCACTCAAATGACCAACCCAGACCAGGCCTTTACCTGGTGCAGAATGATTTCAGGGGAGGCCTGTGAACCTACAGGTCCCCCGAGGGTGTTTCATGGCAGGATGGATACCCTGCGATGTAAACTTTGACTGCAGATCGGCTCCCCTGCTCATCTCCACCAAAAGGACAGGGACCCCATGTCATTAACCTTTGTGTATCTCCACCTAGGAGCCTCTAGCACCGACCAGACACTGAAATAGTTGCTGAAATGAAGTGAATAAAGCAGGTAGCAATGTGCGTGCTTACCATGTACCCCTTCTAATTTTTTAATATACTTTGACTTTTTACAGAGAGGAATGGAGAGGGAGAGAGAGTTAGAAACATCCATGAGAGAGAAACATTGATCAGCTGCCTCCTGCACGCCTCCTACTGGGGATGTGCCCGCAACCAAGGTACATGCCCCTGAGCAACCAAGGTACATGCCCCTGACCGGAATCGAACCTGAGACCCTTGAGTCTGCAGGCTGACGCTCTTATCCACTGAGCCAAACCGGTTAGGGCTTCTTTTAATCTTTACGGCTCTAACGTGGTAAAGAGGAGACAGCGGGCCATTCAGGTCATTCGGGTGGAGATCAGGCAGTCTGACTTGGCGAGTTAAGGGCAACGGTCTGCACGGATAAGGAACTCAGGAAGAATTGTTAGTATCAAAGTAAGACAAAAACTTTAAAATCCTGACTTGTGCTATGTCTTCTGTATTTCTTAGACAAGTGGAGTTCAGTGTATTAAAGAAAGGCCACTAAAAAGTTACTAATAAAGGTTATTAGTTAACTTCTGTTAAAAATATAAGGGTGCCAAAAAGAAGCCCCGTCACTGAGCCTCGGGGGCCCGTGCAGTTCTAGGGTTCAAGAAAGCAGAGGATCACGGCTCCAAGCCAGGCTACTTCCGCAGCAAAATGAAAAGGTCTTCACAGCTTATTTCCTTTAATTACATCATGAAACAAAATTAGAACATACAGGAAACAAGAATAGTTACATAACAATTTACTTTATATATTTATATATAAAAAAAACATTTCTTTTTAGTCCAAAGATTTTAAAGCAAAAGGAATCCTCTACTGCCACCTTGGCTTTTGTTTGTTTTAAATAACCCTCCCTCCCCCCCAATCTCAGGCGCCCCAAGTAGGAGTGGAGACGGTCACTTGTACAGCGAATGGAACCTTGCGTCAGTCAGGTCACCACCACGTGGGGGGCTGTGGATGCCAGGGACTGGCACAGCGCTGGGCAGGCCTGGCGGAGGCAGTCAGCAGCAGCTCCCACACACGGAGCGCTCCAGGGCAGGCCAGAGGCTGGGGAGGCTGAGGCAGGCCAGATAACAGTGCCAGGTACCGGACCCTGCCCGTCCACCATCCTCTCTGCATCCGACCCCTTCCAGGGCTGGGAACAGAAGGGGGCTGCCCGGCCCAGGGATGCAGGGGCCTGGCTGGGAGATAAAAATTGCTCCCACAGCACCATCTGCCCACCCTCTCTGCCCCGGGCAGAGTCTGACGGGCAGGGGGAGTCCTCACAGTTCTCTGAGCTCCGCACAGGCCTTGCTGCCAGGCCTGTGCTCTCAGGGTCCCTGGAAGGTGGGGAGAGGTGAGGAGAGCAGCTGGGAAGTGCCCCAGGCAGGTCACGGGGAAGTGATTTCTGGGAGGAAAAAGGAGGCAGCCAGAGCGGGGGGGCATTTGAAGGTTGAGCAGGAATGGAGAAAGGCAAGGTTCAGAAGTAACCCTCAGTGTGGGCAGCCACCGGGCACCGGGGCCAGCTCCGAGAGATGCGCCCTGCCCACAGAGGCTGACGAGGTTAGTGTGTCACTTGGGGTGGGCTGAGGAGGGGAGTGAGAGCAGAAATCTCCCGCTCACCTCTCCTGCACTGGTTAGAAATTAACAGTCGTCAGAGAAACACGGATAAATGATTCTTAAGGGAGGAAGAAAACTGTTGTAAACCCAGAAAGTAGCAGCAAAGGCTTCCCTCATTACAGATCTATCACAGCGCTAGGAAAGAAAGCATTCAAGTCTTTAGGGGGGGAAAAGGCAAAATCATCAAACCATGCCCATTAGAGACTCCTTTTCAAGTCAGGGTTTCTCAGACTTTGGGTCCTCATTCACTAGTGCCGTAAAAAAAAAAGAGAAGCAAAATGGAATGATGCCTTCTGGTGCTTGGGAAGCGCTAGGCTAAGAGAAGAACCACATACATGCGTGTGTGACCAGCAGTGTGGCAGGGAGCTGAGTAAGAAACTGTAGTGAGAGACAATGACAAGCGAAACCTAGAGGGCAAACTTCTTCCACTTTAATGTGAAGGACAGCCCGGCAGAGAAGTCCCCGGAGTGAGGCAGCAGAGAAAGTGTGGTCTGGACACTTCTTCCCTCTGCACTGCCTACCTGTCTGCTCCTGCCCTGGCCAACACCGTGCCCAGCAGCAGCTGGGAAGCACTGGGGTCTCTTTCAGAGGTGCCAACCCCCCACTGGATGACTGGTGAGGGGTGCGTGGAAAGCAGACGGAAAAAGGGCCCGGAGTTCATTCGATGGGAAGTAAATCTCACATGTGAAACGGTTGTTTCTACATACTCAGGGCAGCTGCTGGTACCTGAAGTAAAGTACCCCCGTTCCAGAACCGATTTCCTCCTTTACTTTGAATCTCACCTACCATTTCCCCCCCTTCCCCAATTCTTCCAAACAAGACACTGAAAAACAGAGAAACACGCAGGGTCGATTGATAGAATTCTGGTTGCTCCTGGTTTTCTCCTCAAGGGCAGCGGACTACCTGGCTGAGCCAGCAATCAGCCCAACCCCTGGGAATCAAACTCTACCAGGACTCACTCAGAACACACGCAGCAGAGACGGGAGAAGCACCTTACGGAATTCCCCTTAACACCCCTCCTGGAGCTTGTCCAACCAATGTTTCCCACTGAGAGTTGAGGGTACCTCTTGGCTCCAGAGATTCGCTCAGACTTAGCTGAGAGATTTTTTATTAACTTGCCTACGGACCAAAGCAGCGGTTCTCAACCTGTGGGTCGCGACTCCTTTGGGGGTCGAACGACCCTTTCACAGGGGTCGCCTAAGACCATTGGAAAATGCAGATATTTACATCACGATGCATCACAGTAGCAAAATGTCATGGTTGGGGGTCACCACCCCATGAGGAACTGTATGCAAGGGTCGCGGCCTTAGGAAGGTTGAGAACCACTGGACCAGAGGCTTCAGAGATGTCCGGCTGATATGCCCAAGAATAAAAAGGGACAAAACAGGGAGACTCGCCCGAGGAGGGAACTGCAGGAGGCCTTCATGCAGGAAACTCACTTGCCTCAAGCGGTGGGGTCTGGCAGGAAGAAGGTCCAAGTGAAAAGGCAAGCTTAGAGCCGCATGTGTTTGCTAGAGAACCGAGATGGTGAGCAGACAGCCCAACTTTGTTACCTGGCTAATGATACACAACCGACACGGTCTTCCACCGTCTTTTGTGTTTTTCAATCTTACCATTAAAATGTGTGATAAAAATAAAGGGGAGCAGAGGAGGAGACTCCATGTGTCCCCTCCCTCTCCTACTGTCTTCGGGTTCTTTGGTCCCAGATCATAATCACGGTAAGATGACGGGCGGGTTCTACTTCAAGACCAAACAAGCACCCTACCTCTCCTCTCCAACAACACTTGGCAAATTCACATTGTTTTGGTCTGAGGTGGTTCAAGATCCTAGAACTGGTGGGCAGCGAGAGAAGGCAATCATTTTATGGGATGTTCCAGAAGCTCAAAGCACACCACAGAAAGAGTGTCAGCTAGGGATGCACAACGGGATAGAAACCCGAGCTTAAAGCATGCACACAAGCAGGAAAAGGCAGACTCGACCACTTTCCTCTCTCGGCCGTGGTGACAGTCACGAGCAGTCTGTGATTTTCAGCACAATCAATAGTCATTGGCCACGGGTCTGCAACCGTGACCCGCAAGTGTTCCTCCTTTCCCTAAGGACCTGCCGCCCATCAGGCAGGCAGGCAGGCAACCACCCTCTCCTTTCCAGGAACACTGTCGCACTTCCTAACGACTGCCACCCAAGGCAGGCGCCATGGCACACTCTGTGTGGCCCCCACGGCATGAGTGGGCTATTACACCAGCAGAAATGCATTTTAGTAGGCAACTAGAACCTAAGTTCTTGTCTGCTGTAGCATTATAGCTACACTGACCTGTTCGGTTTGGAAAACCCAAAATAAAGCATCATAAAAACATTTACCAGGTTTCTCTCTAAAATGTGTGATCTAAGGAATATATGAAATTTCCGATTTGTGTCTCTAAGTTAGCGTAACTCATGAATGTGGAAACACACACACACACATTTAAGAAATACTTTTACATCCACTAGAGAGCAGAACAGGAGAAACTTTTTTACATGAAGTACAATGTGCTTTCATATTCCAAACATTGGGGGGAAAATAATGAAGCCAGATCCCCTTTATTGCTCATAGCCAAGTTTGATTTCTAATTCAGCAAGCAAATGTCAAAGATCACCCAGAGAAAAATGGCCTGAGCCACTCACAGTCATGGAATTCAAGGCTGCCCAGGATGGTTCGGCTCGATCAGGATAAAGACTCAAAGTGGAAGCCAGACTGGAGACATTTCAGAATCAGTAGCATCACTGGGAGTGAGATGGAGGCTTTAAACAGACAGTGAGGATGGGTGTAGGAGGAAACGGGAGATGACAATTTATAAAAAGAAGCTGGACCCTGGCCGGTGTGTTCAGTGGTTAGAGTGCTGACTCACGTATGGAACAGTCGAGGGTTGGATTCCCAGTATGTGCTGGCTTGCAGGTTTGATCACAACCTTGCAGTTTTGGTCTGAGGTGGTTCAAGATCCTAGAACTGGTGGGCAGCGACCACCAGTTTGTTGAGAAAAACCTGCAAGGTTCCAGACCCTTTGGGGCATGTGTGGAAGACAACCAATCTATGTGTGTGTCTCTCTCATATTAATGTTTCTCTCTCTCTCCCCCCACACCCTTCCTTCCATTCTCTGAGAAGTAACGGAAAAAATATCCTTGGGTGAAGATTAAAAAAAAAAAAGAAAAAGCTGATGAAGAGGATAGAAAAGGTACTGATGTAGCAAATGATGCTGGAAAACGAAAGGGGAGAAAAGGCTGCTTGGAAAAAAGGTGACCTGGATGTTGAATAACTTTTGCCAGAGGACACTGCAGTCATTCCTCCTGGCTACTGGCAGGTTTGCGGCAACACCTTTGAGGGTACCTTCAGACTTCTCCCCCATCTCTCTTCCCGCGGCATTTTTCATGATGGAAGGCATACGTGGAGCGCTCTGCAGCCAGACAAGACAATGAGCTTTCCCTATGGAAGGGTTATGCCTGTGAAGCCTTACTGAATCTTCCCTGATGTTGTAACAGGAAGCACGGTGTCCCGATGACCGGACCCTGTCCACCTGACCGAAACTTACCATGTTCTGGGTTCTCAAAGTCCTGGTACATCTCATCGGCTGGCGTAGCTGGAGATGGCATAAAAAATATTTCCTTCCAAGCTCCATGGGCCTCAAGTTTTCTTGAGAAAGGAACAAGCCTCCTCCTGACCACACACTGCTGCACACTCTAGGCTTTATCCTCTCACTCCACTCGGTTCTCAGCCCAGACAGGCAGGGACCGCTGGGCAAGTCCATATGGACCTGCACGTGGGAACACTCTTTGAGGAGACAAACAGCATTTCCAAGACACTCATGTACTAGTGAGTAGGATCTTTTAAATATATATATATATATATATATATATATATATATATGTAAAGAAGTACCCTTAATAGTCTCATCTATTGGGCAATTCAAATCCACACTCACTAATCAATCAGGGTTTTATGGTCAATTTGTTCAGGCACTATAAAAAACATGAGAGCTGATGGGCCCTAAATATTTCTTTTTAGTTTTGTTTGAATGAGTGACCTGGGGATCTGAGTATTATGAACTACATCTGGAAGGGTGTGTGCACACATATATATTTATAGGTGAGAGGTGCAGTCAGAAGGGGGGTGAGTCTCACTTCAAAAAGTATATTCCTTACAATGTAATTTGAAAAGGGGAAGGGGGATTAAAAAATATAATTTTGGTTTTTAAAAGTGAGTTGTTAAATAGGATTTAAAATAAATGTAACGTATTAAATACTGATGGGTTGTACACATTTCTGGGACCCTTTCATGTGAAGGAATAAATCACACAATTCTTACAAAAGTCATCCTACTTTTTAAAAAGAAATCACACATGGTTTTTAACCTTGGGGTTTAGAAATCTACTTCTAGTACTTCAGAAGCTCATCTCACTCATTCTGCAGGATTTTGGGTGTGTAGGGGAGGGAAAGCATCTCTGAGTCATGGGCACTGAATACCCTACCCAGCCCTCAACTCTATGACCAGACTGGGCAGAGGCACTGAGACGCCTACTTCCTCTTCCTCAATGTTCTCTTCCTGCTGCCCTTCACCTGGCTACCCTTGTATTTCATTCATGGGAAGTCTGGAGAACAAGAGATACGGCTGACAGGTTCCAGTCCTTTGAGGCTCCGATATTAAGTATGATACCATCAACGCTCTCATACAGTTGACCAGCTGGTGCAGGGTCCCTGATAGGCTGAAATAGGGGTGGGGGAGAGACACTGATTGGCTAGATGGCACGGTGCCTCTAATAGCATTTCTGCTAAAACAAAATAACCCTAAAGACACAAGTCAGAGAGGTCACTGATCACAGCTGGATTTCAGTGAACAGACGACGTGCCTGAGTTTGGGTGGTGGGGTGTCCAGGCCCAGTTTTGGGATTTGCCATTCCACGCTTTAGTAATAATGCATTTTGTTCTCCTCATTAAATTAGCAGAGCCTGATGGAAGGAAAAATGTGCAGGGCGTGTTGGGCATATCATGCATATTATCACATATCACAAGATATAACAGAACCCAAAAGGCAAAGTTTACTATCATCAAAATAGTTTTAGCTGAATTTCTTCTCATAACTTTTCTTGCTTTTGTAACTGTTTCCCTTCAGACTGGCAAAGATTCAGGCAGGGTCCCCTAATGGTAAAATTTAGAATTAAAAAAATATTTATTGATAATGTCTCTTTTAAAAATGTTTGGTAACCCCAACTAATCATCCAAAATGCAAACTGTAAACACAACAACAGCAAAAGAGTAACAACTGAGTGTGAGTAAGCAGACTATGAACAGGTGACAGACGGGGCAAGAATGCAGGAGGGAGCAACGAAGGACAACAGGTGCACAAGTGTGCTACAGACAGTGACACTTTGAGTGAATAAGTAATCACATTTGGACCACAGTAATTTCAATGTGACCATTTAGGAAACCACTGGGCCAAATACTCAACAGGAGGCGGAATGGAGGAGCCTTCTTTGTGAGCATGCTCAGCATGTTGGCATGGGAACGAGGAAGCACAGAAGCTGTGTAGTCATCTCACAATGGATGGCCACCATTTATAGGATGCAAAGAAATTTTCTTTCTGGTCCCTGGATACAACATATTGTTTTTCTCTCTGCTTTCCTTGACCCTGGAGGACTGCAGCTGCTGTTCCAAAATCACCAAAGAAACCCCTTAATAAAATAAAGAAACCGTAGTAAGCAGTAACACTGGGTTTGCTGGAACACCCCTTCCCCCTACCTTGCCTATGATTTTCTTCTGGGAACGTCCAACAGGAATGGCTAAGTTTTATCAATCCACTTGATAAAGCCAGCACAGTCTTCAGTCCCCCGTCACAGAGCTAGAGTGGCTGGGTATGTATATGTACGTGTGGCTCTGGGAATCTGGACGCCGCCTCACGTGGTAACCCTTGCCCAGAACACTGGGTCGCTTCCACTGGACGCTCCGCGGTAACTCTAGAAGTGTCATTAAATACTCAGTTCGCCACGGCTGCCACCTCCACTGTCATAGGATGATGCAGCATCTGCAGAAGCGCTGTCTGCTGCCCCCCACCGATGGGGGTGGAGTGACAGGTGCGAAGTAGGCGTGGACTTTAATATTGGGTAAATGGGTCTGAAACAAGACAGAAACATTACTGAGAGAGAGGGCTTAAACAGAAAGAGCACAGTTGCTTTTCAGAACAAATACTGAGTGGCCATGAAAGCCGGGCAGAGGCTGAACACCAGCAGCCAGGATGTTGGAGAGGCCTGGGTTCCACTCTGTACCATCCCATACGTTACTCTAAATGACTAAATCAGCTCATGTAACTGTGGTCCCTGCTTCCAGAATAATACAAGTGGGGGGAAATTTCATATCATTTCTTAACCTGTTCCCAAAGGGATTCCTAGTTTGAGTCCCATAAGCCTGGTTTTCCCCCAGTCCCTGTGGACAGCCTTTCTTCTGATGATCTGTGGCTCTCGTCTTTGGCGTAGAAGAAAGACGGCTGCAAGGACTCCCACTGTATCTGTGCTCTCAGTCCTCTAGGCCTGATGGGAGAGGAGGAGCTGAGACCAACTGAAAGTCAAGATGAGGGGTGGTGCTCCTTTATGTGCTCAGGTGCCAGATGGTCAACATGGGGTTTTGAGAGGTTGGCTGTAAGGGATAGTAAGCACAGGGCCTCTCTCACAGCAGGTGTGAAGCACAAGTTCCAATAAATGTCTCTTGAGCGGAATAATCTAATATATAGATCTATCCAAGCTTTTATAACCTCCTTGCTGGCAACCTGTCTTCCAGTCATTTGACTATACATCGGTCTCTCTTCTACGGGGGGAAGAGGGTGTGTGTGTGTGTGAGGGTGGGAGGCAAACAGAAAAAGGGGAAAAAATTACTTGATCCATTTGGTGTCTTTTAAAAAAAAAATCCAATCTGGCTGCTGTGGTTCTGTGGTTGAGCATTGATCCATAAACCAAAAAGGTTACTGGTTTGATTTCCGGTCAAGGCACATGCCAGGTTGAGGCTAGATCTCCAGTGGGGAAGTGTAAGAGGCAACCGATCTCTCTCATAGATCTTTCCCTCTCCCTTCCCCTCTCTCTAAAAATCAATATAAGCATATTTTAAAATAAAATAAATAAAAATCCCAGCAAGAGAGGTTGATATGGAATTAAAAATTTTAATCTTAATTAAACATTTTCTTTGTTATTCCTTTCTCTCCTTTAGAACCAAAATGTGGCATATGCGTCTGACTCCAGGCATGTTATTAAACTCTGGACATCACTGGAGAAACTGCTGGGAGGAGACCTACTTTTCTTCCCTTCAGTAGGTATTTTCCTACATTTCCACCTGCAACTATCTTCCTGTACGTTTGCTCTCCATTTTTCCCATCTTTGCTAAATGTCTAAGTAATTTTAAAAATCAAAGCAATCTAAATGAAAACAAACAAAGAAAAGGGTGCTGAGAACACCAGAGCTGAGGATGATGCAGCCATCTTTACCCTGAGTCTCTTGATCCCAGCCCGCGAGATCTGCTGGCAGTCATAGAGTTCTATCCGCTCGAGGCTGTGACAGCTCTTCAAGTGCTCCAGGGAAGCGTCTGTGATTAGTGGGCAGTTGTCCAGTTCAATCACCTCCAGCTGGTCATGAGCACAGGCCCCATTCCCCAGATGACGGATTCCATCGTCTGTGATCAGCTCACAGTGAGAGAGACTCTGCAGCCAAATAGAGCAAAGAAGGACACTGATACATATGATGGCATTCTTCTAGCCAGAGACCTGTACACATCAGAGAGACCTTCCTAATTTGATTTTGATGCATATGGGACCATCACTAGATCCATGTGGTAAATAAAGCAAACTAGAGTTTCTGGGGCTCTGCTTTTGATAATCAATGATAGACATTTCTGTGTGATTCTAAATATATTTTGTGAATTTATGTAATGTCTATGAAATAGTTCATAAACAAAATAAAATACTGCCCCCCACCACAAATGAACACTTTTCTTCTTTACAGGGAGAGTAGGGCTCAAGCTTTTCCTGCATAAAAATTTCTATAATTTGGACTACATATTGATTACCTGGGACAGGGGGATGCCAAGTTAATTAAATGAACTTGATTCTGATAGCTGTCAGGTGTAGTTATCTCTCCATATAAATCTCTTCACTGTATCAATTTTCCTTAAGTTCCTGGTTCCTACACGTGAAACTCAGAAATCTTGACCCAATTTGGAGAGCAAGGTGCCACCAAATACACCAAAAATGAACCTAGATATAGAATGATTAACCATGCCCGGCTGGCGTGACTCAGTGGTTAAGCCTTGACCTATGAACCAGGTCACAGTTCGATTCTCAGTTGGGGCACATGCATGGGTTGTGGGCTCAAATCCCCAGTGTGGCGTGTGCAGGAGATAGGTGATCAATGATTCTATCTCATCACTGATATTTCTTTCTTTTTTAAAAAAATATATTTTATTGATTTTTTACAGAGAGGAAGGGAGAGGGATAGAGTTCGAAACATCAATGAGAGAGAAACATCGATCAGCTGCCTCCTGCACACCTCCTACTGGGGATGTGCCCTCAAACAAGGTACGTGCCCTTGACCGGAATCAAACCTGGAACCTTTCAGTCCGCTGAGTCAAACCAGTTTTGGCTCATCACTGATATTTCAATCTTTCTTTCCCTCTCTACAATCAGTAACCAAAAAAATACATTAAAAAAAAAAGAAAAAAGAATGGTCAACCAGAATGCTTTGTTTCCCATAGTGTTACAAGGAACAGTAGCAGAGAATTCTCCCTAGTAAAAGCCTTGATTGCTTCTGTTTTGGTCCAAAGGTGAAGCAAACTGTATTTTTGGCCATCAAACCCCAGGACCTCTGGAAATTTTTAACACCATTCAGGTTAGAGTTCATATGGAAGGGAGAATTCATACTTTCCACGTCAGTTTTCAATTTCCAAGAACTGATAAAGAAAACATTTAACATTTCTTAATTCCTCTCTTGGTCCTCTGTTGACAATTTAGAGAAATATGCTTTCCCAAAATGGTAGACAGATACCAAGAGGAAAGTAAGAGCTGGGCTTTGATTAAATCTAAGTATAATAAATAGCCCTGGCTGGTGTGGCTCAGCTGGTTGAGTGTCATCCCGTGCACTGAAAAGTTGCCAGTTCGATTCTTCGTCAGGGCGCATGCCATTTGCAGGTTCAGTCCCCAGACGAAGTGTGTGCAGGAAGCAACTGATCAACATTTCTTTCTCACGTCTACGTTTCTCTCTCTCTAAAAATCAATAAAAACATTTAAATCTGGTAAACACATAAAACTTTCAGAGTCAAACTCACCAATACTTGAAGTCGAGGACAGTGTATAGAAAGTTGGATTAAGGTGCTATCTGTTATCTGAAAGAAACACACAAGCTTATTTTAGGTATAATTCCAAGGGAAAAAAACAACTCATGGCCCGTACCTCACTCTTGACTATACTTGTAATCTAGACAGATATCCTGATATCAATTTTCAAGTAACAAAATCTTGAGGTTGATATCCCAAAGGATACCTGAATCATTCTTTGAGAAACTAGGCTTGAACATATCTAGTATTCTCCAGTCTTCATCTTTGAGCAGACTGGTTGAAAACTTTTGTTTTTTAAATGAATGAATATCTGTCTCCTCATAATTTCTACCCACTATACTTTGTCCTACCTACTTAAACTCATCACAGAAAACAAAAAGGGAGATAATGTTCCATGAAAAAAGATTAATGTTATCTTTTTGGGTGCCAGTTACCTTCCCAAAGGTGGCACAAAGGGGCGACTGGAATATGGGTTACCTACTGACATTCAGGAAGGAAAGTCTTTTATAGTTATCTTAGGACAAAAAGTAAATCAGTGCTTCTTTTCAAATTCTTCCAAACCTGAGGTATTACTTTATTCTAATACAGAATGTCAAGGCGGTGGGGAGCTGGAGCAGACAGGTGTGTGCAATCACTCAGAGGGACTAACACTGGAAAGGACACTGAGCATGTGTAAGAGATAAGCGGACAGAAACAAATTCAGTTTAAGAACTAATAGCTGCTAAGCAGTGTGGGATAACAAGCAATTTAGAAAAAACTGACCTCAATAGACCCAAGTATCTTCTCTATTTTTACCATTAATAAAATCATTATTCTATCTTTTTAGAAATCTCCCATCAAAGTTTTTCCTCAATCAACTAATCTCAAAACTCTTAAAATTGGTAAGAGAAGATATTGCTATTAAGGAAGTATCCGGCATCCTGCCTGAGGACAGAGCTCCATACAGACTCAGGTCTCCAGGGCTAATGATGTAAGGGGTCCAGCGTCCAGTTAAGCTAAAAGGGGCACAGCTATATATATGTATGTATGTATGTATGTATATATATATATATATATATATATCACTGTGATGGGGCTTTAATTTACTAATATCACAACACTGTAGAGGTCTAAGGAAATATTTCATGGCTTGCATGTTTGGGCTTTCTTTCCAATGGCAACCTACTGATGACATACATTTCCCCCTGGACACAGATACCATGATCCTCTGCTAGGTGTGCCTGGAGAGTCAGCAGTATTGAGTCAGCGTGCAGCCAGGCACTGCATTACACCAGGGGAGGGAAGCGAATGTTCTCGCGTGCATGTTACATAAGTTTCTATCATACTGTACTTCTGAGTAAAAATCCACAATCTTACTTGAACACACTCTTCCAGGTCCATCTTTTCAAGCTCATGGCAATTCTATAAAACACAAACCAAACATTACAATACAAACATTTAAAATATGGGGAGATTTTAAGGCCAGAAAACTAAGTGGTATTAATTATCACTCTGCCTGAAGGCAAAGGTCCTTCCTCTTGTTCCATTCATTGGTCAAAGACAGTTGTAATTTTAAATACTATAATTATGCAAGCTAGTAGCTGTGGCATGAGAACGCTCTGGAACGTCAGCCACAGGGAAGTTCCCCAACACCCCACACCCTCAATTCTGCTGCCATTCCACATCTCCATCCTCGCTCATTCTTCTGAAATAAAAATCCCAAACAAAAGTTACGTAGAACCTGGAGAAAATACTCACCCTGGCCAGAGTGGTAAAGCCTACATCTGTTAACTGAGAACACCTTGCCACTTCTAATATTCTGTTAAAAAAACCAAAGTGAAAGTAAAGTCCTTGGTCCCTGAAAACCACGTTTATTAAAACAGCAAGAATTTAAGAAAACAACCTCCTAGTCTCTAAGGACTACATAATGTAGAGTGACATTAATAGCTAAGCAAGCCTGTATAAAGATCTTGCCATTCATTTTCATGAAGTCATCATAAAGTGGTCCTATAAATACAGCATTGCAGATTACGCAATCAGAAGAATATAAGAGAAGCTTGTAGTTAATGCCAAAATGCATGTAAAAGGCTTCTCCACAGAATAGGGTGCTGAAGGCCTGTGGGAGGGAGGGGACAGGCTGAAGAGGATTAATGGAGGGGGAGGAGAAGAGGGACAGATATAATACTTTCAACAATAAAGCATTATTTAAAAAAAGAAAAAGAAAAGCAATAAACAAGCAAAATAAGTAAATAAAAAGGCTTTGGATGGCATACTGCTTGCACCCAGAGGACAGCCTGCTTCTAGAAAACTAGGGAAATGGAGATGGCATTCTGTTAATCTGTTGCTAAAGCAAACTATTCTCTTTCCCTATTTGACATGTAGGTCTGCTCAGATTTAAATAGATTTTTTAAATGTTATAAAAGGACTGGTTAATTACAGGCCTATCCCAAATATGAAATTCCATACTTATGAATAAATAACCTCACGTTTCCTGCCTCCTCCCACAGGCTCCTAGAGAGGCCCAGTGGAGAGGGGAGCTGAGCTGGCAGCCTCTGTCCTTTTCAGGAACTGCTACACAACAACCGAAACACCAACCACAGCACTGAGGAAGCAAACCTATCTTTTCTGTGGAAAGTTTGGTGGTATCGGCACTATGTACCATAGAATATTTATGTTTGCTTACAAATTATTATTTTTTAAAAAATAGATTTTATTGATTTTTACAGAGAGGAAGGGATAGAGAGTTAGAAACATCGATGAGAGAGAGACATCGATCAGCTGCCTCCTGCACACCCCCCACTGGGGATGTGCCCGCAACCAAGGCACATGCCCTTGACAGGAATCGAACCTGGGACCTTTCAGTCCACAGGCTGACGTTCTATCCACTGAGCCAAACCAGTCAGGGCTCTCATCATTGATGTTTCACTCTCTCTCTCCCTCTCCCTTCCTCTCTAAAAATCAATAAAAAGTATATATATATATATAAAAAGGGAATCCTATATAATAAAACCCTAATATGCAAATTGACCAACCAATGGAACGACTGGTAGCTATGATGCACACTGACCACCGGGGGAGCACCGCTCAGCCAGAAGCCAGGCTCATGGCTGGCGAGCACAGTGGCAGTGGCGGGAGCCTCTCCCACCTCCATAGCAGTGCTAAGGAGCAGCAGGAAGGCGGTCAGTAAGGAGTGAGGGGTCCCAGACTGCAAGAGGGATCATGGGCCTAAGCTGATAGTCAGAAATCCCCCGAGGAGTCCTGGACTGCAAGAGGGTGGAGGCTGGGCTGAGGGGAACTCTCTCTCCCCCAGTGCATGAATTTCATGCACCAGGTCCCTAGTGGGTAATATTTGTAATATTTTTTGACAGGAGTTTGGCTACCTCCTTAGCTCCTGAATAGAATTCTACTCTAGGCTTCTGATATTACTAATTTTGACAAACAAGTCTATGATCTATTAAGGAATTTTGATACTATAGCCAAATTTTCTTTCACTAATTACAGTTAGGCCCATGGCCAGATGATTACAAAAAGTTTCATAAATGATTATTCTATGTAAAACCAGTGGTTTCTGGAGCCAGACTGCCTGGGTTTGAATCCTTGCTCCTGCACTTACTCTAGCTGTGAGACTTTGAACAGGTTACTTGACCTCTCTGGGCTTCAGTTTTCTTCATCTATAATATGGAGATAATAACAGGGCTTATATGGTGTTTGATGATTAAATAAATTAATACTTGTGAATCACTTAAAACAATGGCAAGTATGTCTAACACATAAATACAATATGTTTTAATTTTTTAAAGATAGTATATGGAGATGGAGACAACCCATCAGGTTTCTCTCTCTCTTCTTCTGTAAAATCAATAAACAGATCCTTGGGTGAGGATAAAAAAATAAAAATGAAAATAAAGAATCAATCAATAAATAAGTGGAACACAAATCTGTAGGTTTTTTTCCCTAAAACCCAATGTATTTAAAAAAAGAAAATAAATGTTTACCTAAGTCGTGGGCAGTTCTGACCCAGAGCATTCAGGATGGCATCCGTGATGTTGGAGCAGCCGGAGGCACAGAGGGACTGTAACTTATGGCACCCTCTACATATAGTAATGAGACCTTCATCTGTGATTTGCTAAAAAACAAGAGCAAAAAATCCCCATAGATATTAGTAGCTTTGCAGAAGGAAAAAATGTCACCTGTGAAAGTACCAAAAAGAAATAAAAGCAGATTTAATATTAACTAGGTAGCAGATCTAAAGGAAAAGGAACACGATTTGTTTTTTCCTCCCAGTTTCTTTTGAGTTAGTTTGCAAGAGAATCTGTGTTCATTTTGGGGGCAAGAAGTTATAAAGGGATTCTTTTAATCTAATCAATTGGGAACAACATGGATAGTATCATGATGTACATTCAATTAAATGGTTTTAAAACCTAGAAAACTAATAAAAATGGCAGTATTTTAATAATATAAACATAAAAACAAGTTCAAAATTGATACTAAGTTACTAAAAAAACAACCTGTGGATGACAACTGCAGTCTCACATCTACCACAGAGTCATTTATTTCTGTACTTCTGTTTTCTAATAAAAATATTCTAATTTATGGAGAGACAGTTGTGTCCAGCTCAAATATAATTTTGTAGGTTTCAACTTATTTTAAAATTAAAAAGAACAATGATATGCCCGGCCGTGTTCCTCAGTGGTTGAGTATTGACCTCTGAGCCAGGTTGCAGGTGTGGGCTCGGTCCCCGGTAAGGGGAATGTAGGAGGCAGCCAATGGATGACTCTCTCTCATCACTGATGTTTCTGTCCTCTAGCTCTGCCTCTCCCTTCCTCTCTCTGAAATCAACAAAAATATATTAAAAAGAAAAAGAAGATAAAAAAGAACAAGGATGTTACATTAAAAAAAGTCATGGAAGCATGGAATCGAGTTTGTAATCTTAGGTGGAATGTGGAGGGGGGTGGGTGGGAGGAAGGTAATCAACCAACGACCTTGTATATTCACGGTCCATGGACACAGACAATGAGGCAATGAGGGTGACAAATGTAATACTTAACAAAAAAGAATTATTAAAAAAAAAAAATCATGCCCAACCAGAGTGGCTTAGTTCATAGGTCCATGCTCAACCACTGAATCATGTTGGCCTAGCCTTTTTAATGCTTTTTTGTGCTGTTGTTTTTACAATTTATCGAGGTGATATTAGTTTATAAATCACTTTTAATGTTTTAAAGTTGTTAAGAAATTATAGAGGAAGAAGAGAGGAGAAAAGTTAAGTCATATTACCATTACTTTGAATTTTAGAAAGTAAAACTTACTAAACTTGTATTTTGTTAAATTAGTCAAGAAAAAGAGAATGGATCTAGAATGTACTTTTGTCACTTCAATTTGGGCAGGAACATGAATGTTAAGCATCACATGGAAGGAATGATGACAGAGTAACTCATGTCCGAGTATCTGGGTGAAGGGAAACAGTAAAATAAACACATGCTAGAACTGGTTCTTCATGCTTATCAACTGTGATTTCTGCCTGCTGGAAGGATAAAGGAAATGAAACTACAATGGTAAATGGTAGGTATGGTATATGTGTATGTACAAATATGTATGCAACATATATATATATACACAGAAGGTGTGCGTGTATACACATACAAATAAAATCTGAAGACACTCAAGAACAGTTTTTTCCTATCATTTTAAGATGATGGTTTCATGTTTACCATACTCATCCAAGCTCTTTCTCTCAGGTCAGTTTCATGAATAAAGTTAGGCAAATCTGGTAATGAGCAGCCATGGCAATCAGAATTAAGAGGAAGGGGTGGTGAGAATTGAAAAGAATGTCATTTCTTTAACTCAGTCCCTGGAAGCCTCCTAAGCAGAAGCACCACCTCTAAGGGCAAGTTGCTGAAATTGTACAAAATGTGGTCGTTTTAAACTAAAGTATCATGTTTAAACTAAGAAGCCACCATGCTCTTAAGTTTTAGGTGATTAAACAAGAAGGGGAGGCTCTCATTCCAAAGCAACACCCATAGGTACTTTCCAAGGCAAGAGAGAAAAGCTAAAGCAGCCAGTGTTCCAGGATCCTGAATAGTCTCAGCAAATTCTTCAAGTAAAATTGAGGAGTTTTGAGATAGAAACAAAAAAGTTGATAATCTAAAGAAACAAATGAGATCTGCAAATACTATTCGAGTATAATTTAAAAGGCACATTTTGCTTGCCATCTGTTTAGGTCAGCGGTTCCCAATAGTTCTGACTTACTGATAGATCTTAATAGGACAGCAATGAACTTACCAAAAATATTTTAAATACTGAAGTTTGTGAATGACTTAATTCTATATAGTAATCTTAAATAGAAAGGAAAGGGAGGAAGTTAAAGTTAGCCTATTGAGAACTTAGAATTCTGAATAAACTACCCATTTATCTATGTCAAAGCCCCTGGGAGAGCCCAGCCAATGTGGCTTAGTGGTGGAGCGTCGACCCATGAACCAAGAGGTTATTGGACGCTTTCCCAGTCAGAGCACAAGCCCAGGCTGAAAGTTCGATCCCCAATAGGGGCAAGTAATCGATGTTTCGCATCGATATCTCCATGTTTCTTTCTCCCTCTCCCTCTAAAATAAATAAAAACATATTAAAAAATATATTTTTTAAAAGGCCCTGGACTATCATTAAGCAAGTAAAGAATTATCTGACTACTGTGTCCCCTGGGTTAAAGTAGAAAAACTACTGACCTTGATAACTGAAACTATTACAGTAATAACATGGAAGTCAATTAGTAATACAGAAGAGCTGTGGAAAGGACTGCTTACCAAGCAGGTCTGCAAGTTCAAAGTCACCAGTTCAGGACAGTGTACACCTATGTACTTCAGAGCCTCGTCTTCTAGCTAGAAAGATTAAATGAGAGAAAAAATAATCACTGAAATTGTTTCAAAGGATAAAGGTTTAACAATGTATACATTCATCAATATATTTTAAATATAGCCAACCAAGTTCTACTATTGAATAAATCATCCTTCTAGCTAATAAAATAATATGCAAGTTGACTGTACCTCTGCTAAATCCACCAGCCACACCCACCAGCCAATCAGAGTGCATATGCAAATTAACCCAACCAAGATGGCTATGGCCACAGAGAGAGAAGGAGGGAGGCTTGGGTTGGCCCTGGCGATGGAGGAAGCCAAGCTTTCCACACACCCTGGCTGGCAACAAAGTTTCAATGGCTGTGCAAGCAGAAGGCTTGGCTCTGCTCCAGGCTACAAAGTTTCAATTGTAGAAGATAAATAAATCCTAGATACCAAGCCCTCAGCTTGGGTCCCGGGAGAGGGGGTGGAGGGGGTGGCTTGGCTGGCCTGCAAACCACCACAGGCCTCTCTCCCAGGCCACCCCAAACCCCAAGGGAACACCCACCATAAAATCCAGGACACCGTTCAGGGCAAACCAGCTGGCCCCCACCCATGTACCAGGCCTCTATCCTATCTAATAAGAGAGTAATATGCAGATTGACCATCACTCCAACACACAAGATGGCTGACCCCATGTAGTCAAAAGATCCTGCCCCCATGTGGACATAAGATGGCTAGCAGAGGAGGGCAGTTGGCAGGGACCAGGCCTGCAGGGGAGGGCAGTTAGGGGTGACCAGGCTGGCAGAGGAAGGAAGTTGGGGGTGACCAGGCCTGTAGGGGAGGGCAGTTAAGGGGGGCCAGGCTGCAGGGGAGGGCAGTTAGGGGCAAACAGGCTGACAAGAGAGCAGTTAGGCATCAATCAGGCTGGCAGGGGAGTGGTTAGGGGGTGATCAGGAAGGCAGGCAGGTGAGGAGTTGGGAGCCAGCAGTCCTGGCTTGTGAGAGGGATGTCTGACTGCCCGTTTAAACAAGCTGTCGGACATGCCTCAAGGGGTCTCAGATTGGGGAGGGATCAGGCTGGGCTTAAGGACAGCTCCCCCAGGCCCCTGCAATTTCATGCACTGAGCCTCTAGTGGTCACATAAAGGTATAATTCATATGATCAGTACGTTTCATTTTTTAACAGTTCTTACCATATCAAATTCTTATTATGAAATCAAGAAAAAATAAACATTGCCTAATGTTTGAGGACTTTTCTTTTGATAAATATGCTTTACAGCATTTTGCAGAGCATTTAGGAACCTAAAAGAATTTTCACATTTCTACACTCCCTGTATTTTTGGGAGTAGGAGCTAAGAAAGGAATCCACAGTTTATCTGTGGCTGGAAGATGAGTGCTATGAGTACAGTGCTGAGAGCAGATGGCAAGTAATTGATTGTAATGATGCATTCCAATCACTATTTTTCAGGATTCCATAAATAACCAGAAATGCAAGCTGTTGTTTTAAGGTGGTCATACTTCCAAAGCTCTGTTTCAAACAATGGAACATCTTCCATCGTGGTGGGGAAAAAAAAATGAGGGCATTTTTAAGGGAATTCAAGGCATGGTTTGAGTAATCATTAAAAAAAATAAGGTAATGAGAGTCAGTCACTTCAAAACCCACTCTTGATTATTCCCATGCCAATGCCTTCCAGTAATGACAAAATATGTTGAATTTATAATGTGACTGGCAGGAAATAAACATCAACACTGTAAAATGTAGGTTGCTGTATACTTGGTATACTTAAGAAAAGCTTCTGGTGGTTTAAAAACCAGTGAAAATTGTCAATATGGTCTTCCTGTTCAAGATCTCAGGCAGTAACAATATGCAAGTTTTCTTTTCAGATGAAATTGCATCAAATCCTTCCTGCCTATGGTGCTTGCTCAGTATGGTTTTTGTCTCTCCAGTCTGCCTCCCCTCAAAACAAAAATTTATCTTTGGTCAGATGTTCCTTCTTCTTCTCTTTTTATTTTATTTTTTACTCTAAGGAAAGCAGTAATGTTTGGTACATATGTCTTTGTTCAGTAACACAAAACAATTACATATTCCTTAAGTTTCTCTATCATTCACAAGCACCACGTGGAGTATTACCTGTGTGCAGCCTTTTAAGAATAAGGCTTTGAGACCCCCACAGCCTCTCACTAGCGCTTGGATGCCATCCTTGGTTACTTGGTCACACCAGGAAATGTTCAATTGCTCCAACAGTGGACATCCCTCACTTGGTTAAAACAAAATGAAACAAACACATGACTAAATCCAATTCCAAAGGCACCCAAGTCTCATTTTATTGGCCATTTAGTTGGGAAATGGAAAGAGCCCCATGCATGATCTTCCAAGAATATACGTATTTACTTAACACAGATTTAGAACGCAGGCAATCTTCTAATCGCAAAAGTGCTATTGATGTTTGTGGTGTTCGTGTGGGACTAGTATCACTAGGAGGGCTAGCTCAACTCAGCTTAACTAACAAACACCAAGCACAATATTGTTTCCAGATATATTAGATTTTAATGGAGGTTTATACTTTTCAAATTATATTCTTTTTGTACTATCACATATTTGTAAGTTCCCTAGGTAGGAAACAAAAATTAAGTGACTTGTTCAAGTTGAGCAAGTAGTTAATAGTTAATAAAGTTTAGAGTCGAACTCAGATTCTCTATCAAATAATTTTATTACTTATCAAAGTACTAATGAGGACATTTAAACTTTTACTTTAAAAATTACAGAGGATCTATAAATATTATTTATCTGGGAAGTATCTGGAGTACTTTCTATAGGCTGAATGAAAATATGTTGTATTTGATCTCTGGCTTCTATCAAATACTAGCTTTATCTTTGAACTTTGATTTCATATATGATCTATGGAAGAATCCAAAGCTCTATGACAGTCTTTGAAAATACTGATTTATAAAATAAAACCAGGGGATCTTGGCTCAAGCCCATTCTTCAACATTAATAGTGTGACTTCCAGCAAGTCACTTCAAGAAGCCTGCCTGGACCTCTTTTAACTAAGATTAGCCACAGCCATGTCTATGTTCTCCCCAAACTGCTGACCGTACTTCTATCACAGCACTGTATTGCTTCTATTACCACACTGACACATGATGACATGTTTAGTGTGTTGTTTATTCTCCCACTAGACTGAGAAACTTAAAGGCAATACAGTATCTTATTCAGTTACATGCCACAGCTGAATCACATTATCTGGTATTCACAAAAGTTTTAGATTTTCTGTCTGTAAAGTAGACACTATCTGTACCTACTTCACAAGGTTATCTACCCACAAGGTTTTCAAATAAATGAGATCATTTATGTGAATATTTTGTAAACTCTAAATCTTATTATGCTATTATCCTACACAGTATACAGCCTTAGATACATATGTGCTTATTAACCACAAGGAAAATCTAGGAACTACTTTAAAGATTACTTATACTCTACTTAACTAAATATTCTAGTAGCTTCTTATTATTCATAAATGTAACCAATATATAGGACCATAAAAGGCTGATAAGAAACAAAGTTACAAAGAGAATGGGCATCTTCCTTTTAAGATATATTTTCTGTAATGTATTTTTTTTTTAAATACAGTATCATTAAAACAATAACTTATTGAGTGCTTACTATATGCTAAGCAATTTATATATATTAAGTTAAAACACATGAAACTGTCATTTTTATAAGACAAAACCTGTTGAAATATTGACAACTTTATATGGTTTAATCCTAGTAACAAACCTGAGATGACAAGGAAAAACTCACCAAGACTACATTTGTTCAAAGTAGCTAATTAATGACCTAACTCCAGAGCACTCCTTTAATCACTAAGTGACACTGTGTCATTTTGGGGAAGGGGGAGGAAGCCTCCATAAAAACAACAACTAATCATGCCTATATAAATAAGCCCTCCTTTCCTCCAGTCATTTCACCTGTCCTATAATTTGGGCAAGTGGTAAAAGATCTATTCTGAACCATTGTCTGTATTCATAAAAGATAGTTTCCCTCAATTCCAACTTTATGTCAGTTATCATTTTGTTAATAAGTATTTGTTCTGATGGTTGGACAATCTTATCTTAAGAAATTTACCTCAGAGCTTTTAGAGACATGTTTGTTATTGATGTACAGGAAGCCAAGTCAAGGTGCCTGAGTTTGGAACAGAACTTGCTAAGGCTAGTACATGTACTGAAAAATGGAAAAAGGAGAAAATAATAAACAAACAAATAATAACACATCCTTCGTATATCATACACAATTTTCATTAAATACATGTATAGACTTAAGAACTGTAAAATTTCCACACCCCCAATAAAAGCAGCTATAAATCCTGGAGCCTTTCACATTGAGCAAGAAAACCAGTGGCCTTTATAAAGGATAAAAAAAGGCTGTGATGTATATGAGAATTTGTATGAGGAAAAGATGGTGCTTTATTCACTTTTGGAAATATTAACAGCTACTAAAAGCAAACTGCGTATGTGCTGATAAGAGATCTACATGCACTTTGCAATTCAGGAACCTAAGAAAGCTACTACCTGCTAGCAAGCAGTGAGACATGAAGACTGAAAGCTGTCTGCTCTTTCACTTAAATCTCTGCTCAATAACTCCTTGCATGGCAGGAATAATTGAATTTTTGCAAGAAATACAGAGGATGGACCAGTGCTGGGCTGAAACAAGTTATGTAACATCACTTCCTACTTTCCTTTATAAATTTCTTACAGGCTCTTTTTACAGTGGTCAAGGCCTCAGTTTTATTTTTTTCATTTATGAAAAAATTTCAAATATACATAGGAATGAATATCAGAGAAAGCACATGTACCATCATTATGCTTCTACACTTATCAATATTCTATTTCACCCATTACTCTCCTTTTTTCGTTCCAATATTTTATTGATTTTTCACAGAGAGAAAGGAGAGGAATAGAGTCAGAAACATCGATGAGAGAGAGACATCGATCAGCTGCCTTCTGCACGCCCCCTACTAGGGATGTGCCCACAACCAAGATGCATGCCCTTGACCGGAATCAAACCTGGGACCCTTCAGTCCACAGGCTGACGCTCTATCCACTGAGCCAAACTGGTTTTGGCCATTCCAGTATTTTAAAGCAAATCTCAGACATATTTCACCTGAAAATATTTCAGGACATATTTTTAATAGGTAAGGACTTTAATTCCTTCATATCTGATATCATCACTATATTTAATTTCCCCTAATTTTCTCATAAATGTCTTTGTCAAGTTGATTTGATCAAATTAGTATCCAAATAAGAACTATACATTCTATTTGGCAGATACGTTTCTTAGGTTTTTGTGTGGACCTATACGTTCTTCATTTCTTCTGGCTAGAGGCCTAGGGGAATTGCTAGGTTCTATACTAAGTTTAAGTCTGACTTTCAAAGAAATTGCTAAACTGCTTTCTAAAGCGGCTGTACCATTTTAGATTCTCATCAGCAAACTATGAAGGCCCCTGTCTCTCCACCTCTTTGCCAAATACTTGGTATTGGTTCCCCACCCCCTCTTTTATTATAGCCATTTTAGTGGGTGTGGAATGTAATCTTCTATTGGGCTTTTACTTTGTAATTCTGTAAATGTAATGCACTGGTCAGAATCTCCCAAAGAATGTTAAATAGAAATGGCGAGTTAACACCCTTGCTTCTGACCTCAGGGTGAAGCATTCAGCATTTCACCATTCAAGTATGAGGGCTAGCAGCAAGTTTTTCATGGACACTATTGGACAGACTGAGGGAATGGCCGCCTATTCCTAGTTTGCTGAGAATTTTTATCATGAATGGGTGCTGGATTTTGTTGTGCTTTTTTTATCTAATGATGCACTAGTTATCTATTGTATTACAGATTGCCCCAAAGTGAGAAGCTTCAAACAACCACCACTATCTCACAGATTTTGTGGGCCAGGAATACCTGCACAGGCAGCTTAGCAGGGTGCCTCTAACTCGGGGTCCCTCACAAGACTGTAATCAAGGGATTGGCCACAGCTGCAGTCATCTCGAATGTTAACTGAGTACAGATTCCCTTCCAAGCTCATTTAAGTAGTTTTTGGCAAACCTCAGAAGATCCAATTCCAAGTTCACTCATTTGGTTTTTGGTAGGCTGTAGGTTCTTACTGGCTCTTGGGTCCTCACTGGCTCTTGGCCAGAGATTTACTTCCTAGACACATGGGCCTCACCACAGAACTACTCAAAACAGGGCAACTTGCCCTGCTCCCCCCAAGTCAGAGCCCTGAGAAAAAGTAGAGCAAGAGAGAAGTCACAATCTTTTTGTAACCTCATCTCCACAGTGACACCCAATCTCTTTCGCTGTATCCTATTATTAGAAATGAGTCCTTAATTAAGTCCAGTGCAGGCAGGGGACCTTCACCAGGGTGTGAATACCAGGGAGGCAGGAATTGGGGGCCTTTTTAGAGGCTGCGCATCACACTGGGATGGTCATGTGGCTTTTGTTTTTTCTCGAGGACAGTAAATCTTCTCAGTTACCTACTGTTATATAGTCCAAAGTCAAGAACTGTTCTGACATTGTTTTAATGTCAGAGAGGAAAGGAGAGAGAGAGAAACATGGATTGGTTGCCTCCAGTGGGTACTCTGGTATTTAACCCATGACCTGGGTATGTGCCCTGACCAGGAATCGAACTGCCACCTTTCAGTGTATGGGAGGACACACTAAGCAACCGAGCCACACTGGCCAGGGCAAGCCACCCTGGCTTTGAACTTTGAGCATCTGTGCTTTATCTCAGTTTACTTTTTTCATCTCTTAAGGTATCCAAAGCTTCATTATTTTATATAAATTTGGTTTAAGAAAAGTTTCCTAGGGATACTTTCAGATAGCAGGGGAAATCTGTATATGTATTTAAAGCTATACACTTCCCCTAAGCACTTCACTGCCTTTGGTTCATTTTACAAGTCTCAATGTTGTGTTTTCATTACCACACAGCAAAACATATTTTTTTAGTTTTCTTCATAATTTATTCCTTGATTCATAGGTTATTCAGAGGGTGATATTTAATTTTTATATTACTTAGATATGTGTTGTTGATTTCTACTTAAATACCATTAACTCTATAGAACACATTCAATAGAATTTCAATTCTTCTAAATTTATTGAGATTTGTTTTATGGCCCATTACTTGGTGTGTATTATTGAATATTCCAAGTGCACTTGAAAAGTTTATTCTGGTGCTTTTTGGTATAGCATTCTATAAATGTCAATTAGGACAAATTCACTGATAATGTTGCTCAAGTGTTCTATAATTTTACTGGTTTTGATATACAAATTTAATCATTTACTGAAAGAGGAGGGTACCACTTAATATCTTTTCTACCCACTTTTTCCCCTAAAGTTTATATCATCAGCTGATATTAATAACCACTTCAACTTTCCTGTGACTAGTGTTTGTAATAGAATATCTTTTCCCATCCTTTTAATCTTTATAATATCTTTAAACATTTTTAGCATATTTGTAATCACTATTTTCAAACTTTTTATTGGTCAATTTTATAATCAGTCATTTCTGGGTCTGTTTCTATTGGCTGGTTTTTCTTTCTGGCTCTTCTTCTGGTATCATTTCCTGCTTTGTTGCATGTGTTGTAATTTCTGACTGAATGCTGAAAATTCTGTATGTGTGGGAGGGTTTTCCCCAGGGAGGAACAAATAAACAGAAGGAATAGAAAAAACAGACCCAAGTTTTAACTTTTAGAAATGCATACTTACTGGTTAAATAATATAATGTCTAAGACATTTTTCAAAATAATATAAATGAGGGAGTAAGGTGACACAAGACTAGCCATTAAGTAATAATTTCTCAATTATCAATTTGAAGATGGCTGATGGGTTCAATTTTATCTACTTTGGCATATGCTTAAAGTGTGTTCTAAGAAGTCAAAAGTCAGTAGAAGTAATTTCTCTCTGGTGGTTACAGCTTCAATTTGGTATGGCTGGGTTCCTATGTTTTGTTTTGATTGTTAGGGACTGCTTGATTTCTTTTTAGCTTAATTCATGTTTTAATTATGTAGAACATTTACATGGCTATTAAGCTATAAAACACGATACTTCAGAAGTCTCTCTTTCATTCCTGTCTCTTGGTGTTCTCTCTCCCCCATAGATAACTATTTTTATTAGTTTATTACCTTTCCATTGCTTCTTCTAGAAAATACTAATAAATATGAATATATATTTGTACTATATCCCCTGGCCCTACAAAAGGTATCTTATTATACAAATTCTTCTGCAACTTGCTTTTTTAACAGTATGACCTGGCAATCACTCCAGTGTACTATAAAGATTCTTCTCATTAGTACCTTTTTGTTATTTGATAATCCTCACCTGTGGCTAATTTTCCATTAGTTTTTAGGGAGAGTGGAAGGGAGAGACAGAGAGAAACATTGATGTGAGAGAGACACATCTATGGGTTGCCTCCCGCATGCACCCAACCAGGGCCAGGGAACCTGCAACCAAGGTACATGTCCTTGACTGGAATGAAACCCAGGACTCTTCACTCTCTAGGCCGACACTTTATCCATGGAGCCAAACTGGCTAGGGTTCATTCCTTTTTTTTTAACCAGACATCTACTAATAGACATCTGGATTGTTTTCTGTCATTTGCTATTAAGAATGCAGTATTGCCCAACTGGTGTGGCTCAGTGACTGAGTGTTGACCTATGAACCAGGAGGTCACAGGCTTGATTCCCAGTAGGGAGTGTGCAAGAGGCAGCCAATCAATGTTTCTGTCTAACTGATGTTTCTCTCTCTCGCTTCCTCTCTCTAAAAAATAAATAAAAACATTTAAAAAAATAATGCAGTATTTGCTATTACAAACAATAAAAATGAATAGCTTTGTACATAAATCATATTACATTTTTCCCAGTGTATCTTTGGTATATAAATTCCTAGAAAAATGTGTAAATTATATGTCACTTTTTAGATACCAAGTGGTCAAATACTTAATCTCTATTACATTAAATATTCAAAGGAAAAAATAAACAGGTAATTTATCTAAAGCAAATGTTAGGCTACTAGTATAAAGTCATGGTTGGAGGCATTAGTAAATTGTCTTTCCTATTCAAGATTTCCAAATCAACCCATAGGAGTAATGCTTGTTAAAAACTATAGTCCTTGTCTTTCACACACTTTTCTATTTTAAAAGTGATCAATGTTATGACCCCAAAGAAAGGAAGAAAATAAATAAATAATGTGCCCTGTGCTTGGAGTATCACCCACCTTCCTTCATTCAAGCAATTCTAAAAATATCTCTTTTATGAGGACTTTTTGAACAAGAAGATTCCATGAATAATTCTGGCCATTCACTGTGAAAGCATAATTCTCCAAAGGCTTCACCTCACAATAGGCAATAATTTCCCTACCTAATATGTAAATGCTATTTGATACATGTTATTACCAATAGATATTCCTGAGCTTTTAAAAATGTTTACCATGTTTACCTTTGATGTCTATTGTGTCTGTGATAATAAACTATTAAGGATGAAGGATCAGAATTTATTTCTTTTACATTTCGACCAATACAAACACAGTACAAAGCCATTTAATCCATACTCAATACTGATTATCACAATGTTTAGTATCGTAAGATTTTATACATTTTTATAAAATTATGTTTACCATGTCTTTTGAATGATAGCCACTTAGTATCTTCTTGAAATATAAGTTGTCCTAGTAACTTATATCATTATTATCCCTATTGCATATTCATTGATTACAATTTTTAAGTTTCACTTAAAAGAGCAAGATAGATTTATGCCCGATTCCAAAATAAATGCCTTATTTCATTGCTACGTTAATGTTACTTTCTTCTTTTAAAATATCTTTCTTCCATAATACCAAAATGAAATATGCTAAATGTATTTAGTAGCATGCATTTAAAGCCTCTATAGGCAAGATACAAAAAGCTATGATTTACCCTTCTAAAACACAAAATACTTACGCGTCTGTAGTCTTTGTACACCCATTTAAATTTAGTACTTCAATGTTCCTACAGTTTTGTGCAAAGGTCCTTCACAGAAGAAAAACAAAAGGTTTGAAATGAAACAGGCACAATTCTGGTATTTAAAAAGTAATAAAATATTTATATACGTGTGTGTGTGTGTATACATATTATTGGTAATATTGGATATTTGGTACAAAAGTAGTTCACAATAACAATAAATTAATATTCAACCATAAACACTTTTTTTTGGGGGGGGTGTTTGAGGAGTTAAATCTCACCTGAGGATATTTTTCTATTGATTTCTTAGAAAGAGTGGAAGGGAGGGAGAGACAGAGAAACATTCATATGAGAGAGACATATTGACTGGTTGCCTCCTGCAAGCACCCCAACTAGGGCCATCTGGAGATTAAGCCTGCAACCAAGGTATGTGCCCTTGACCGGAATCGAACCCAAGCGCTTCAGTCTGAGGGCTGACATTCTATCCAGTGAGCCAAACCAGCTAGGGCTCAACCACAAACTTTTAACATTGATCTTTTTGTCAACTGAGGTTAAAATTACCTTAACTTTGAGAAAAACGACAACAAAACCAAACCCAAAATTTACTCAAGGTTTCAAAAGAACTATTTATGATATGGGGAATTTGGCTTTTTTGGAAGGGACACTGGTTCTTGTTTTATTCTCAAAACCCTATATCCCACTTCTGGATGTCTTTGTGCTATAAGCAATGTATGTGTGTTTGAGTTCAGAATAGCTTAAAGAAAGCAATCACTTTCTTTATAAAAAGCTTAAAACCATTTTAACCTTTCCTGGATGAGATGGTGCTTTCTTTACTTCAGTTATGGAAGAGCAGTTAATCAATAGTTATGTTCTTACCTTAATGCATTGTCTCCCACTCCAAGACACCCACGAAGACTTAACTTTCGTAAAAAGCCCCCACATCTTTTTGAAATATTCTCCACTACCCGGCCCTGTAAGATACAGACAGGTAAACAAAAAGTCATCACATTGATTTTGAAAATAATACAAACACATTTTAAATAATTTATAAACATAAAGAAGAGGCATCTATTCATTTTAAAGAATTAGTTACTAATGCAATAGGATAATTTCAACTTACTGTGAAAAAGCTTTCCTGATTATTGTATCTACTTGAAACATGCCTAAACAAACCCTAGGCAGCTATTTATTTCATTCAATTTGTAAGATATTTTCTATTAGAGGAAACGGTGCTCTGTATTTCTCTTATGCCTATGTTAAGGTTTATGTCTATGTAAAGTCTTACGTGTATCCTCAATGCCCAGTTCACGAAATTCATGCACAGGTAGGGCCCCTAGGTCTGTTTGGTGATCAAGGCTAATTAGGGTCTTCTGGCTGTTGGCCAGGGCCTCCCTTCCCTGGCTGCCAGGCTGGGCCTTCCTTTGTTCTGCACTGCCCCCTCATGGTCAGTGCACATTAGAGCAAGTGATAGAACTCGCGAGGGGACACTTTGCATATTAGCCTATACATACATACATACACACATACATACTAGAGGCCCGGTGCACAAAATTCATGCACTGAGGGGGGGGGCGGCCCTCAGCCTAGTCTGCACCCTTTCACAATCCAGGACTGTTGACTCCTAACTGCTCATCTCCCTGCCTGCCTGATTCCCCTAACCACTCCGCCTGCCTACCGGCCCCTAACTGCTTGCCTGCCTGCCCCTCCCAACCGCTTGCCTATCTGGCTCCTAACCCCTCGCCTGCCTGCCTGATTAACACTAACCACTCTGCCTGCTTGACTGCCTCTAACTGCTCACCTGCCTGCCTGATTGTCCCTAATCACCTCTGCCTTAGCCTCTGTGGCTTCATCAGGAAAGACATCTGGAAGGTCATTCAACTGTTTGGTCTAATTAGCATATTACACTTTTATTATTATTAAGTAGATTGTCCAACTGCCATTCTAATTAAACTGCAGCTACTGAAAGATATTCTTTCTAAAGTACTTCTTATAGTATTCTAATTACAGCAGAGACTCAATGAACACCTAACAAAAGCTTGCTGAATGATTGTGTACTTCCATTAGATTAAATAATTTTGAAAAACATAAAAATATAGTTTAATATCAGTGGATAATATTTTAAAGGCACTTTTAAAGATAATGGAAAGTTCATGTGAGGCTTTTAAAAAAATCCTTACATGGATCTTTAAGATAATTAAGTTCAAGTGAAATTTATTTAATTCTTATAACACAACTAAAGGCCCAGTGCAGTGTCCCTAGGCCTTCCTTGATTCTGCCCCCTGGTGGTCAGCGCACATCATAGCAAGTGGTCGAACTCCTGGTTGGTCAAACTCCCAAAGGGACAATTTGCATATTAACCTTTTATTATATAGGATGAGGACTCTTACTATTTCTACCCTTTTGATGAGAAAACCAAGACCACAGAGCTCAAATTGAGGTTAAAATAATTTAAGTTTAAGCTATTATGCTTCTCCATTTTAGAAATAATAAACAATGCTAATAAATAATAAAAGTGTAATATGCTAATTAGACCAATGCTAAGAGAGAAAATATGTGGAGAAGAAAAAAGGGGGGAATCTCTCTCCAGCAAAATAATTCAATAAATGACTTCTGACTTTATTCTTTTTTTCATTCTCCACAAAAACTATCTTCAAAAACACCAAAACGCCCATCTCAAGAAGAATTTATACAAATATCATCTGAACAAGTTAACTGATTCTTCAATAAATATAAAAGACTTCCTTAAAATGAGCAAATACAGGCTATTTTCACCACAAAAATTTTGTCCTATTAATACGAATAGTATTATTTCAATTAAATAATTCTGTTCATTTGCAAAGACTCAAAAGAATAAGTTCCTGGGAACATCACAGGCTCCCATGAAGTTCATATGCACCAAAATTAATACCTTGTCTCTCTAGGGAAAGAAGATTTATATGGTTCACTAATCTGTTCCATGCTGTAATTATATCCTAACAAGAGAAATGGGGCTACACACCACATAATTATACCTCAATATCCCTCTGGAAATCAAACAGGTCAATTCGCTGCCAGTTACTGCCATCTAGAGCCAGAACATTCCAGGCCTATTTAGAAGAAAAAGAGAGAGAATGAGCAAGAACTGGAACAAAGGAGAAAACCTAGCAATATTAGTATTCACAATTCATTCTACTGACTGAAATCGATGGAAACATTTCTCAGTCCCCACTATTAACACCCAATAAGTCTGCCTTCTTATTCATACTTTATTCTCCAATGAGACTATCTCATAAATGAGTGGGTAGAGCTACAATAGATTTTAGGAGCTTGGGGAAAGAGCAGGCTGTAGTATGTATCATAGCCAGAAACTGTTTTCTAACCGGCAGATTTCTAGTTTTTCATACCAAAGAGATAATTCAGCTGATGAAAAGTAAGCCCGTTACTCTCTCTCTCCACAAGGATCAAGATGAGGGTGAAACCAAAGAAAGAGGACAGTATAATGAATATTGCTATGTTCAGTACCTATTTGCTATCCATAGCATCACTTGGTCAGACTTGAAACTGTAATATGGTAACCTGGGACTTTGAAAAGACAGCGTAATTTCTCTGAATACCTGGTAGAACTGTAATGCTTTCCTTGAGACCAATTTGCTCACTTAGGCATGTTTTGCGATTGGTCAATTTTCCCTCTAACTTAATTCAGTGATCACGGAAAAACAGTGAGAGTTTAAAGACTTCTTGTACATTTCTTCAGTAAGCTAAAGGAGGTAAGAAAGTTTCTAAGCTTTTCAAGTTTTCAGGATCAGGTGGAAAAAGATTCAGAGTTCATTTGTTGTATTTTAAAAGTTTTCCCTATTGAACTTAAAGTGTAAACAAAAGTCTTAATATTGTTGAGCTATTATAAACTCAGAATATTATCTCTTATTATAAACATTCAAGACATAGATTTATGCTGAAATTTTTAAAAATTGTGGATACACTTATTGACCCTAGGATAACTGTCACACGATCAGCAAAAAATAAGTCAGAGGTATGAAAGTAAACAGTTATTATTCTAGAAATAATTCTCGGGAGTTCAATGTTATCTTTGTTTTTGTAGCTTCACATTTTTCCAATGAATGGCTAGCTATGGGAGATAACAGATCAAACTTTTAAAGTTCATTTGTTTACTAGATTCTTGGGTAAAATATACTGATTTGGTTTGATATTTCCCATATCCTTACACTCCATTTTCTCAAGTAACAGGAAACATGCCAAACTGAGACTGAAATTCAGAATGACTGGTTTCCTTCTAGAGTCTTTTTAAAAAAAACCAAATTAAATACTTCAAGTACAGAGAATGACAAGGTAACTACTGATGTACTAACTATCCAGATTTACTGACAATTGGCATTGTGCTTTACTTCTTTTAAATTAAAACATATTAAGAGGGAAGAAAAACTGCAAGTGAAAACAATTAAAATTCACTCAAGTCAACATTGCTAAGATTAGATGCAGTAACTACTAGTAAACAGGTTTAGAGACTGGTCTGAGTGTTTTGTTTCTCAATGATGACCCCAGCTTCAGATAGAGACAAAAAGCCATTGTCACTCAAGTACCAGGGACAAACATGTCATAAATCATCAAAACACTACTGACTGTTTCAAAAATAAGCTGATGCACAGATTTAGTGTTATGGCTTTTAGGATGCAGAAATTACATTAAAGATAGCAGGACAGTGAATTTTCTATGGTAAGTTTTGTGTTTTGTTTGGTGAGAGTGGTGTTGGCAATTTGAAGAAAAACCTAGGTCTACCATAAAGATAAACACAATATTTGATTTATGACATAACCGTTATTACATATCCAGGACCTAGGATAATTTATAAAAAGATGATAATTCAAAGTACACATTCCTTTTAGTGGGTTAGTTGTTATATATCTGTATTACAACAGAGCCTAGGAGTGGTTCATAAAGCAGTTTTTCCACAAGAGTTTCTATTCTTTATATTAGTGGCAGCCAATAAGATTATGATATTTCAGTTTTATCATGGCAAGTCAATCGGCAAAAATGGTAATTAAGTATAACGTAAAAACTGACTTTGAGAATGGAATCTGGTTTGCTCTACAATTTTTTTTAAACTAGTTATTACCTTTTGAGAGAAAAAATAAGGGGAGATGAGATGCGAATTAGACCTCAAGAGCCTTCCATATGTACATGTGTGCATAAGATTAACTAGGAAAACTTAATAAAACACTATTTTATTAAAATTCTACATAGAGACCAATCTTTTCCTGGAAAATGTTTCCTCTGTTTGTTTTATACAAATAGTCAAGACGGTACATGTAGTAGAACTGTAGAATTACATAGGTTTGGGTATGCCATGGGTGAAACAACATCCTTTGAAACACAACATTCAACTAACATCTAAAGTAAATAGTTTCCCTACTACAGAAGCTGATATTATCAGGGTCAGGAAGGATGCCCCTCTAATTATGTCAAGCATTCTTACCCTGGAGACCTGAGCACAGCGACATAAGGTAACAACATCCAGAAAAGAAAATATCCTAAAAAGAGATAGACAACCTTATTATAAGATGAAGTAGAACAATTAACAAAAATAATACTGCCTATCCAACTTAATAATGGACAGTATGTACAAAACTTAAATATTCTCCAAAATAAAGAATATTACGAATGACATTTAGGGTTACGGGGGGAAAATCCTAAATTACAATACTATATACTATACAAAAAAAAAAAAAAAAAAGACCCTCGAGCCTAAAATCTTGAAGTACACCTGAATCAAAGACCTTTTGTTACCCCGTTGCCAGTGGTTGAACACTGATCTATGAACCAAGAGGTCACGATTCGATTCCTGTTCAGGGCACATGCCCTGGTTGTGGGCTTGATCCCCGTGTGGGTGTGCAGTAGGCAAATGATCAATGATTCTCTCTCATCATTGTTGTTCCTATTTCTTTCTCCCTCTCCCTTCCTCTCTGAAATCAATTAAAAAAAGTTTTAAAAAGCACCTTTTGTCTCTGTTCACAAAAGGGAAAACAATAATCTCTTTCTGATCTTTCTCTCATTCCCTTCTTCTACCAACTCACACATACATAGTATATATTACATGATAATTATGTCCCAACACTTCCAACAGCTGAAAAAATAATGAAAAATATTTTAGATTCTTATAAGTAATAATAATCCTCGTTCTGAAACTGCACTTGTTTCATGGCTAAAAGGGCATGTGTGGGCTCAAGCAGTCTTGTCCTTCGTGTCCCTTTTACAGTTATCAATATCATCTTCAGAGAAAATCTCTGAGAAACAAGTCACTTTACAGTAGCTCTTAGAAAACACACAAGACTCTTTGTCTTATAAACACTGACATTCATTTATCAAGAGGCACTCCTAAATAAATGCATATGGTTCTGCTCTGAAAGAGAGTACAGTCAATTCTGCTAACTGATTTCACATTATGCAAACAGTGGATTCCAGCTTGCTACCACATTAATAATCAACTTTGTTTTAAAAGGGAAGGAAGAGAGTCAGTAAGTTAAAGTTAAGAGGAAATAAGAACACTCACTTAATTCACTGGTAACTTGGCTGTGGCCTTGCATTTACAAGTAAATAGTAGGGTCCTAAGAACACAACTGTCCTCCGTGTCAGTTAATATATGCTGGAATCCATGATGTAATATGTAACTTAAAATCTAACCAAATCAAATGCTGTATAGTACTTATTAAACTGTATTTTTTTAAAAATCCTCATCCAAAGACATTTTGAGAGAAAGTGGGAGGGAGGGAGAGAGAGAGATGACAATGTGAGAGAGACACATTGATTGGTTGCCTCCCCCATGCACCCAAGTAGGCCTGGGGAGCCACCTGGGGCTCTGGTATATGTCCCTTGACCAGGAATCGAACCTGAGACCCTTCAGTGTGAGGGGCTAACACTCTTAACTGCTGAGTAACACCAGCTAGGGCTTACACTGTATTTTAACAGAACACTTATATAGTCTCAGTATCTCTCACCACAAGATATTTATCAATAACAAAGAAAAATAATTTCACAGTGGAGAAACAGAAAAATACTATCTTAACTAAGTGATTGAAATTAACATCACCAGTAATAAGCATATTAACTTATGTGCCTCCTATTATGATACACGGAGAAGGACCCAACACCATTTTTGTAATATACCTGTCAAAGTGCATAACTTAATCATAAGGAAACACCAGACCAAAGCCAAATTGAGGGAGTCTATAAAATAACAGTTCAAAAGTATCAAGATTATGAAAACAATAGAAAGACAAAAGGGAAAAACAATAATCTCTTTCTGATTAAAGAAAACTAAGCAGACTTGACAATTGAATGGAATGTCTAATCCAGGAATGGATCCTAGGCCAGAATAAAAGATATTATTGGGACAACTGAGGAATTGGAATAGGTCTGTAGATTAGTTAAGAGTACTATATCAATATTAATTTCTAATTTGATAAGTGTATTGTTTAATTATATGAAATTTTAGTTCTTAGGAAAGGGTATTCTCAGAACTATTTTTGTAGCTTTTTGTAACTATGCCACTATTTCAAAATGAAGAGTTCAAATAAGAATAGCTGAAAGTACAAAAAAGCCTAATAAAGTAAGCTTTCCTTCTATTCCTAAATTCCAGTTATCCAGTTTTCCTTCCCAGGGCATCTGTTGTTTCTAGACTTTAATCAAAATCTAAACTTTAGGAAATATCACATTCAATAAATTACAAATACCCAGATTGAATTTATTAACATTTATATTGATCTGTTATCTGGTGCAATGTCAAAGATATAAAAAAATAGACTCTTTTCTATTTGTCTTAATGCTTTAAACAAAACCTATGTTTTATATGCTTAAATGCATTCATAAGTAGTATGCTTTATGGTATCTAGTCATTTCCTTCCTTCTCAGGATATCAATTTCACTGTCTCCAACTTAGGAAGGAACTTGTTCCCATCAGGAAGTACAGAATGGACTGTTTAGAACTTAAGCTCATTTCCTCACATAAATCTTCTTATATGTGCTAGTTAGGTTCCCTGTTTAGGTCAGAAATAAGCCAATTTAAACTATGATGCCAGACCATGAGGGGTCTTACAGGCCACAGTAAGAAATTTGGGTTTCATGGCAAAAACAGAAAAACATAAACCATATATGGTGTGGCCAGTTTAACAAGGAGTCAAGTAATTTCCCTAAATCTTAGTGAGTCTTAAGATAAACTACAATAGTACAATGTAAAACTGAGCGTCCAAATAAATGTCATTATAAAAACACCTAAAGAATGCCTTAGTACACTCAGCTTACAGCAGCAGTTAAGAACATATCCTATCTAAAAATATATAGCTAAAATTTTGCTGAAATTTGAGGGATACTCAAGATATTACTCAATATATTCAGGAATGCTTTCAGGGAAAAGCCCTTTACAAGTTCAATTCCATTATTTTTTCTTAGTATTTCCAATGTGTAAGGTACTACATAAATATTTACAGGATACTAGAGGCCCAAGTCCCTCGGCCTGGCCTGGATTAGGCTGAAACTGGCTCTGACATCCCATGAGGGACTGGATTGTGAGAGGGTGGTTCTCAGGTGATGCAGCCCAGAATTGGGGTTCCTCCTCTCTGGTTCCAGGTGCATCACCTAAGAACCGCAGTTGCCAAGTCACTGCAGCTTGGCAGCTCCTGCTCTGAGCATCTGCCCCCCTGGTGGTCAGTGTGTATCATAGCTACTGGCCAGACAGTTGGTCAGATGGTTGCTTAGGCTTTTATATATATAGATAATCCCTGTTTACAGGAATCTTACAATATAGTGGAGGACTTAAGACATACAAATCCTGAAGCAGGTATGGGCTGGCTAGACCTTGTAGCAAGCTAAGAGCAAGAAGTGATATGTTTAAGCACAAATAACAACTTCTTACAATTGCAAGTGAGAATATACCTTTCTTTCTCAGTCCCCAAAAATGGGTACTGAAAATAACTTCCCTAATGCCTGTTTCTTCCTAGGTGATTCCTGAGTCAGGTATGTAAACCAGGAGCTGTGTGTTTTATGTGATGGGTGACCCCAAATGTACTTTCTAAGCACCAAAAATAAGAAAGGTAAAATCCTAAGTGCAATATAGGAAAAGAGAGTCTCAAAGAGCTTTTGCCTTTCTATCAGTGAAATAAAGGGTTGTAACTCTTCTATACAGCACCTCAGTATATGTAGTGTTTTTTTTGCAAATGTAAGTGTGGGGAAGGGATGGATTAAAATCATTCTTCAAAAAAACAATTAGTACTAAACTAGACTAAAATATGCTAACTCTTACATTATCTACAAGAATAGGGCAAAGAGAAAATGAGAAAACAAAAGTATACATAGGTACAAATTGGGTAGGAGAAAATTTTCTAGATTAAACATTCAAAAATATTTTATCTAGAAAAGACAAGATTATTTAACAAAAAATCAATAAATTTATAAATTCAGATAATCCAAGTATTACCTATAGGGAAAGGACAAATTTTTAAATTGATAAATATGATACACACACACACACACAAACATAACATTAGCATTCAGACTTACCGTAATAGGAGTTCTTTGGGAAGCTTTTTATTGATTACAGCTTCATCACTATTTGAGAACATCTACAAAAAAAAAAAATTGTGTCAAGTGTTATATTTAACATTTTATTATGCTCAACTCAACAGTTTAGAGGTAATCCTCTTAGGAGAGAGGTGAATAAGTATAATGGGTATTATAAAGCCACAGTCATATTATCTGAGATTCTTTAGGTGGAAAAACATCTTTGAGATACTTAATTTGTTCCCTGTCTTTAGAAATTTTGAACTAATAGCAGTTAGTTTCATGTATTAATGTACTGAATCTTCACATTACCCCTTATCTTCATTTTACATTTAAGAAAACTGAATTATAAAAGGTTTACTGCTTAAAACCATATCACTACAGAATGACCATTTTAAAATGCCATTAAGGCCCCAGCCGGTTTGGCTCGGTGGACAGAGCATCAACCTATGGACTGAAGGGTCCCAGGTTTGATTCCAGTCAAGGGCACATGCCTGAGTTGCAGGCTTGATCCCCACTGGGGGCGTGCAGAAGACAGCCAATCAACAATGTCTCTCATCATTGATGTTGATGTCTCTCTCTCTCTCTCTTTCTCCTCCCCACTTATACCCCCCAGTTCCTCTCTGAAATAAAAATATGTGTGTGTTTTTTAAAGTCATTCAGGAGCCATTTGAGATCTTGCTCTCTGCTATATGTCACCAGTTTGGCTAAAATAAACACTTAAAAAAATTAAAATGCCATTAAGGTGCCCAGCCAGGGTGGTTCAGTGGTTGAGCGGCACCCTATGAAACAGGAGATCACTGTTAGATTCCTGGTCAGAGCATATACCCGGGTTGTGGGCTCAATTCCCAGTGAGCATTGATGTTTCTATCGTCCTCCTTTCCTCTCCCTTCTCTGAAATAAAATAAATACATACATATATACATATAAATAAAAATAACAATTGACCAGATAAAGTAGACTGAGGATCTCAGAACCTAAGAAAGTTCAGTTGTCACAGATAATCAGAATTATTTTACTATTTAAGTGACACAGCAATAGAATTTAGAAAATAATTGTAGAGGCAGATATACCATAATTTTGATGATTTCTAAGAAAACCAAATGGCTTCTGCTAGTTGATCGGATTATTTGTAAAAATAAATGTTTCACAGACGCAATCAAATACAAGTTTTAGATATTTTAATATTTCAGCTGAATCCAAACTCTAGGTTTCTCATGCAAAATACAAAAGATGTCAAAAACTATAATGAATTACAACAAATTTGTGAAGGGTTTAAGCTATAACTATTGTAGTGGAAGTGACTGTTCAAACATTTGACCTTAGGCAGTCTGGTTTTATATCAACACAGGGATATACCATTATGTATTTTTATAATCTATCCACAAACAATTACAAGGATGTAGTCAGAGAGGAAAACCTGAGAGCAACTAACCTGTTCTCTCCCTATACATTTCAAGATAGGACTCCAATCTCTTAAAAAAGCAGAGAGACATGGCTACAGCCATTCTTCTAGGATAGGACATTCAAAAAAATCACTTAAATTAGTGACTTGGTTTGTCAAACATTAGCATTTATTGTTGCTCTGCATAACATTGTAATTGTTTTTCTATAATTACAGAGCTGAAAAATAAAACTTTAAATTACAAATTAACTTACATCATCTAATAGAGTTCCTGAATGGTAAGAAGCATTTTTTGTTCATTTAACCTTTTGATCAGTTTTTTGAAATTTATTATTTTAATCAGTGTGAAATAAAAAATATGAAATGCTTGACAAATTTGAATGTCGTCCTTGTTCAGGGGCCATGCTAATTTGTATCATTCCAATTTTAGTACATGTGCTGCCACAGGAGCACTCTGATCAGTTTTTAAATCTTACTTTGGCACATTTTGGGGATTAGTTTACTAACATAATGAATTTAAGTGCTTATTAGTACACAAACAAGACCCAGGAAACCCGTTCAAAATGTTTTAAATCCAGGATCTGGGGGGGAAAATGACAGGTTGAACAAAGGAAAAATAAATAAATACTTGCTCAACAGTGACCCCTGCTGATAATTTAATTAAGAGTATAGTTACCAACTCCATAAGATATTAAAAGATCTGATCTATTTTATTCAAGTTTTCTAAGAAATACAAATTTTAATGAGTATTTTTGCAGGGAATATCTCCAATATCCATTTTCCTCTTTTAGAGTAACAGAATTCCCAATTTTTGGCTAGCACAGGGCAGTGTGAGAAAAAGACTTTATTTCCTTTGCAGTTAGATAAGGCCAGATTACTAAGTTCTAGCCAACAGAATGTAAGAAAAAGTGATGTTTGCAATTTCTAGAGTGCCCTTAAAAAGAGAAGGTATGCCCCTTCCTTACTCCTTCTTCAATTATACTGCTTGAAATGTGGTCAGGATGACTGAACTCATTCTTCAATCATAATGTTGAAGACCAAAACTTTTAAAAATAAGCAGAAAACTGGATGACTGTAGAGCCACCATGACTCTGGACTTTATATGAAGTCCAAATAAACTATTTAAGCCATTTTTAATTTGAACCTCTGATACATGCAGTTAAATTTATGAATACACTTATAGGTTTTAAAAAGAGTTTGTTTTTGCAAAATGAAGAATTCTGGAGATCGGTTGCCTAATATTGTGTGTGTATGTACACTTATAAATGATGAAGATGGCCCTGGCAGGGTTGGCACAGCAGTTGGACCCTCTGCCCGAGGACTGAAGGTCGCAGGTTCAGTTGTGGGTTCCCTCTCCACCTGTGCGGGAAGCAACCAATCAATGTGAGAAAGACACATCGATGTTTCTCTCCCTTCCTCTCCGTTCCCTTTTACTCTCTCTCTATAAAACAAACAACAGCAACAACAAAAAAATAATGGAAAAAAACCCTCTGGTGAGGATTAACAAAAAATAAATTACGGCAAATTTTATGCTTATATGTATTTTTTCACAATTAAAAAAAAGTTAAGGTTATTTTTTTCATTGTAACAATTCTGGAAGCATCTTAAAAATTAAAATCTAAAGCTTTTTTTGTGGTTTATAAAATAATGGTACACTTAATAATTCACAACTTTTAATTATATATAATAAATTATAACCAATAGGAGAAAAACAGAAGTAAAAGTAGAACTTAAGGACCACTTGCTTCTCCTCAAACAGGCTCTCTGCTTTTGCTCATGTTATTTTCTCTAAAGTACTTGGTAAAACCAAACTTGCCTAATCTGTCAACAGAAACAGAGTAATGTCCACTGGACATGCTCTCTACGCCATGAAGTCTTTCCCAATCTGCCTAACCGGTCGTGCTTGGTTCCTTCTCCTATGAAACTCCAACTCACCCCAAAGCTCAGAATACCAGTGACCAACTCAATGTTACATTAAATTTAGTAAATAAGATGCAAATGACACCAGCATCTTTACAAATACTTAAATTATATGAAGAGATGTAAGTTTGGAGACTCAGCTTTTGCCCCATTTTTAAAAAATATATATATTTTATTGATTTTTCACAGAGAGGAAAGGAGAGAGATAGAAAGTCAGAAACATCGAGAGAGAGAGAGAGAGAGAGAGAGAGAGAGAGAGAGAGAGAGAGAGATATCGATCAGCTGCCTCCTGGACGCCCCACAGCACAGATGTGCCCGCAAGCAAGGTACACGCCCCCAACTGGAATTGAACCTGGGACATTTCAGTCCACAAGCCGACGCTCTATCCACTGAGCCAAACCGGTCTCGGCAGCTTTTGCCCCATTTATTTAAAAGGACATGAAGTACATTAAATTTGTTTTATAAAAGTTATAATAATTGCTAAGTTTCACCATCATGGAATTTTACCTGAATATAGCATTTTGAAACAACTTTGTTATGGTATATAATTCACATACAACACTTACTGGCTTTAAATGTACACTTCAGTAATTTGTGTGCAACCATTACAATTCACTTTGATGAATTTCCACTCCCCACCTCCCAAAAAAAATTTCCCTTATACTCCTCTGCAATCAATCCCTGTGCTTATCTCTAACCTCAAGCACCCACTAATCTGCTTTCTGTCTCTAGATTTTCCTTTTCTGGACATTTAAAACAATGGAAACAGAAAGTTATCTTTCATCTGGCTTCCTTTACATTGCATAATTTTTTTTTATTGTTGACAGCATTATAAATGCCCTCCATTCATTCCCCCTTTCCCCCTCTTCACCCAACCCTACCCCACCCCAGATCTTCCCATACTACTGCCTGTGTCCATGTGTTATGCATATATGTTCTTTGGTTAATCTATTCCCATTCCCTTCACTTCTCTCCCTTCTGAGATCTGTCCATCTGAACTTATTTCACTGAACCCAGCCGACATGGTTCAGTGGTTGAGTGTGGGTCTATGAACCAGGAGGTCACAGTTTGATTCCTGGTCAGGGCATAGGCACAGGCTGTAAGCTCGATCCCCAGGGTGGGGTGTGCAGAAGGCAGCAACAGCCAATCAAAGATTCTCTCTCAATCCCTTCCTCTCTGAAATAAAGAAAAATATTTTAAATAAATAAATAAATAAATAAATAAATAAATGAAGTTTGACTCATGATCTAAATTTCATGGATTTGATTAACTTAAATTTAAGACATACAGCCCTAGCTGGTTTGGCTCAGTGAATAGACCGTCAGCCTTCGGCCTAAAGGGTCCCTAGTTTGACTCCAGTCAAGGGTACATGCCCAGGTTGCAGCTCGATCCCCAGTAGAAGTGTGGAATACAGCAGGCAGTGATCAATGATTCTCTCTCACCATAGATGTTTCTATCTCTGAAATCAGTAAAAATATATCTTAAAAAGTTTTTAAGACATACAAAGGTAACCCAATATAAGTAAAATCGTTCAGTGGGAGGAAAATTTTAGGGATTAAGGATAAATTTTTATAAAGAAATCCAAAGTTAAAACTGTAGATTTTTTAAAGAACTTTCTATTTTTATAAGTAATTTTTACTGATTATGCCACTCCCCAGATAAGCTAACTCCAAATATTTTTCTGATTGGTTGGTTTTCTTTTTATATATATATTTTATTGATTTTTTACAGAGAGGAAGGGAGAGGGATAAAGAGTTAGAAACATCGATGAGAGAGACATCCATTAGCTGCATCTTGCACACCCCCCACTGGAGATGTGCCCAAAACCAAGGTACATGCCCTTGATCAGAATCGAACCTGGGACCCTTCAGTCTGCAGACTGACGCTCTATCCACTGAACCAAACCGGTTTTGGCTGGTTGGTTTTCTTGCCAGGATCTAAAAGGAAAAACCTTTTTGCATGGCTAACATTAAAAAAAAAATCTGAATTCCTTCACCCAACATCTTGTCCCTAATAGAAACATAACTGCTTTTTACAAATAAACTATTGCCAGTGTGTTATCTTATGACTAAACTAGTGGCCTGGTACACAGATTCATGCACATTAAAAAGAACTTAATTAGAAGATTCATGTGGTAAATACATTTCTGCAAAAAAAAAATACATGTCAAAATAGTATATATAATATAGTATTACAAAATTAAAATACAAAATATTTTAATACTGCTCTTTGCCCTTTCTCTATAACAGAAGTGACACCAGCTAGAGCTTTATATGTATCAATGTTTATTTTTAAATTGCCAGTGCGCGTCACATGTACCTGCCAGCTAGTCAGTCAGACCGATTGTCAGTCACTTAGCCTTTTATATATATATAGAAGATTTATCCTAAGAAAGAAATCCCTGGAAAAAAAAAAAAGTAAAGAAATCCCTAGATAAAAACCAAGGAAGAGAGGAGAAACCAAGATGGTGGCATAGGTGAACACCTAAACTATCTCACACAACAATTTCAAAACTACAACTAAAAGACAGAATGGGTATCATCCAGAACCAAAGGAAAGCTGGCTGACTGGAAATTCTACAATTAGAAGGAAAGAGAGGGGCTCACACAGACTCAAGAGGAGCTACAAAAAGCTGAGATACAGACATGCACGTGGAGAGGACGGGCGGAGGAGTGCCTAGCTGCCTTCCTCTAGTGGGAGGGAGAGGGAAACTCCCGGCTGCACTGAACCACAGTTCCAACAGCACTGAACCCCAGGTCTGGGCAAGACTCATACTCGGGGGAGTCTGGACTGTTGGAGAAAGGGAGAAAAGCATGGAAACTTAGGGAAGCTGCGAAAGGCAGAGGTCTGGAGGTGCTCATGCAAGTTCACGCAGAGAGGACTGACTGCTAATGGTACTGCTGGCTTTCTCTAGTGGGAGGAAGATGGAACCTCCTGACTCTGCTGAACTCCAGTTCTGACTACACTGAACCCCAGTTTCGGGCAAGACTCTGGGGACCCAGACTCATATGGGTCCCCGAAGTGCATGGAAACTCAGGGGAGACGCAAAAGGCAGAGGTCTGGAGGCACACGCACTTGTGAGTGAGTGCAGAGAGGGCTGGAGTGATTACTGCAGAATACTGAGACCCAGGGGCTGAGTAGGGCAGGGCTGACGGGAAGCCAAGACTATCTGCTCTACTATGTGACTCTGTCCTATCTAAGCCTAGCACAGAGGCTTTTGCAATTTTACAAGTCTTGTCTCATAAGGCTGACTCCAGCACAGTTCTCCCTGCGTAGACACAGCTGATCCTCATAGCCAACTTGCCTGGAGGTCAATTCCCCCCAGTGATACCAACAACAATCAATAATTAATTACAAGGCTGTACACACAGTCCACAAAGGGGTGCACCAAGAGAGTCCACTGGGCCATATAGCACACAAAGCTACTCTACCAACACAGAGAAGCAGCAAAAATGCGGAGACAAAGAAAGAGATTACAAACAAAAGAAATGGAAGAAAACAAACAACTGGATATACTATTCAAAACCATGATTATGAGGTTTTGCAAGAATTTCCTAGAAAAGGTCGATAAATTTAGTGAGACCCTTGAGGGTATGAAAAAGGACCAACTAGCAATTAAACATACACTGACTGAAATAAAAAAATATTACACAGAGACCTAACAGCAGACTAGAGGAAGGCAAGAATCAAGTCAAAGATGTAAAATACAAAGAAACAGAAAATACTCAACTGGAAAAGCAAAAAGAAAAAAGAATCCAAAAATGTGAAGATAGTGTAGGGAGCCTCTGGGACAACTTCAAGCGTACCAACATCAGAATTATGTGGGTGTCAGAAGAGAGAGAACAAGATACTGAGAATCTATTTGAAGAAATAATGACTGAAAACTTCCCCCACCTGGTGAAAGAAACAAGACTTGTTTACAAGTCCAGGAAGCGCACAGAACCCCATAAAAAGGAATCCAAAGAGGACCACACCAAGACACATCATAATTAAATACCAAGAGCAATAGACAAAGAGAGAATATTAAAAGCAGCAAGAGAAAAACAGTTAATTACCTACAAGGGAGCATCCATAGGATTGTCAGCTGATTTCTCAACAGAAACTATGCAGGACAGGAGTGGCAAGAAATATTCAAAGTGACAAATAGCAAGAACCTACAACTAATATTACTCTACCCAGCAAAGCTATGATTCAGAATTGAAGGTCAGATAAAGAGCTTCACAGATAAGAAAAACTAAAGGAGTTCATCAACACCAAACCAGTATTATATGAAATGCTGAAAGGTACTCTTTAAGAAGAGGGAGAAGAAGAAAAAGGCAAACATAAAAATTATGAACAACAAATACATATCTATCAATAAGTGAATTTAATAATTAAGTGAATTAAAAATCTGATGAACAGAATAAACTGGTGAATATAATAGAATCAGGGGCATAGAAAGGGAGTGGACTGATAATTCTCAGGGGGAAAGAGGTGAGGGGTGTGCAGGGAGAAACTGGACAAAAATCATACACCTATGGATGAGGACAATGGGGGGGAGGTAAGGGCAGAGGGTAGAGTGGGAGCCAGGTGGAAGGAAGCAATGAGGGGGAAAAAGAGGAGCAATTATAATAATCTGAACAATAAAGATTTATTAATTTAAAAACAAACAAACAAGGAAAGGATACATTTAGAAAACAAACACAGTACTTACTAGGTCAGACTTTCTGCTGGACATCTTCTAACATCTACTTCAATATTCCAAGCTTTCTTTTATCCCGACTTCTCTTTACTTAACCAAAATCTATGTCCACTACCAATTCCTTGCTCTCAGTCTAAAATAAGTATACACTTTTATTCTATTCTCTGTCATCTACTAAGTTTTAACTATACATGGCAACATTCCAGGGCTCTGAGGACTCCATGAACTTAAGAACCACTGGATATGACTGAAATTCAGTTTGAGTGCTGCTCATTCACAGAAATTGTGAATGAAAAAAGAGGGCTATGTAATAAATATGCTAAGTGCAGTGACTGAAGTAACCTCACAGAGTGATCTGATCACAAATTCCAAACTGGGCAGGTCATGGTGGGTAGCCACACCCTAGGCTTCTAACTTCGTTAGTCAAGATTTATCTTTGCTGTAAGCAAGGCCTATCCACTGTTCTTTTTTTAAAATTAAATCTTTATTCAGATTATTACATTTTTTTCTCTTTTTTTCCCCTCCATAGCTCCTCTCCACCGGGCTCCCACCCTTTCCTCCCTACCCATTGTTCTTGTGTATCTAGGTTATAACTGTGAAATGCCAGAGTAATCCCTTTTTCAGGTCCCTCTGAGGTGTAACCACCCTCAAGGGAGCACATGATCTTATTGCCCTTGTACCACCCTATTCACTGTAAACCTTTTTATCTTGTACCAACAATGTAAATGTATTTTATCTCTCCATTTCACTCTTCATCCAATTACATATTCCTTACTTCCCTCCTCTGATTCCTAATGTATTTTAAAAACCACAAAAATGCCATTCTCTGGAGCATTTTGAGATCTGGCTTATAGGCATGTCCTCAGTTTGGCTGAAATAAACTCTTTAATGTTCTACAGGTTTGGAATTTCTTTCGTTGACAAAACCTCCCATGCCCTACTGAAAACTTCTTTCTAAGTTTGAAATGAAAGAATTGAAAGTAGCAATATAATTATATGTCCTTCACTCTCCTGCTCCACTTTTCCCAGTCCCATCCCATTTAAATACATACAAAAGAACTAAAAGGTAAATACTGCAAGTCATTATGGGATTTGATGCAATAGTAGCAGGCATTTAACTGAATTTCATATTCCAAAATGCCACAGGGAATGGTAAATCAAGAGAAAGCAGGGTTTGATTTCCTCATGTACAAATTCTAGCCAATGTGCCAGAAACTGAAAATTGACAGAATTGGAATTTTCCAAGACATATGTCAGATAGTAATTTTACAACTCACTCACAAACACACATTTTAAATCATTTTACTGCTATAGAAATATTTTCAAAGCAATAGGATTTTAATATAGCCTTGTTACTTATTGATAAAAAAAGCATTCCCATATTTCAGATAAGAAACAAATTAAAGTACATACTGCCCTAGATATACTAACTGCATGCCAGAAATTATATTTTAAAGGAAAATATTAGATTTAAAAGGAACCAAAAAACACAATGTATCAAACTGGAATAAGGACTTATTTTGTTTCTTTTTTTTTTTTTAAAGACATAGATTTTTTTAAAGTGGAAGGGAAGAAATACCTTAGTAAGAAAGTCATTTAGGAAAAGTAATACCAAGTTAATGGACCAAAGAAATCTATTAACTTAAGTCATGATATGAACAATACAATGGTGCAATTATAAAGAAGCCAGTTAAACAAAGGACACATAATATAGCTAGATATTTGGCTGGTATTAATTAATTGATAAATATCTGAAAGGAAGTTTCTATAACATGTCATATAATAATTGAATTCTTATATAAAAATCAAGCAAAACAAAAGGATTTGGAAAACATCATATATTCCTCCCTATCTCTATATCCTACTGAATCTTCAAGAACAGAGATTTTCAACTGGGGTGCCTCAAGAATTTTTAAAACATGCAATACCTAAGTATGTAGTCAAGGGCACTGACCTCTTTTCCCTTAAATTGTCAAATAAAAAAATGACAACAGCCAACACAACAATAGCTGTCCTGTGTGAATGCCCTGTCTTGAACTATAAGTAATGGTTAAAAATAAGTAGTATAGCCGAACCCAGTTTGGCTCAGTGGATAGAGCATCAGCCTTCGGACTGAAAGGTCCCAGGTTCAATTCCGGTCAAGGACATGTACCTTGGTTGCAGGCACATCCCCAATAGGAAGTGTGCAGGAGGCAGCTGATGGATGTTTCTCTCTCATCGATGTTTCTAACTCTCTCTCTCTCTCCCCTCCTCTTTGTAAAAAATTAATAAAATATATGTATATATATAAAAAAAAAGTAGTACAGCCTGGCTGACATAGCTCAGTGGTTGAGCACTGACCCAACCAGAAAGTCACAGTTCCATTCCTGGTCAGGGTACAAGCCCCAGTCAGGGCCCAGGTGTCCACAGGGCTTGATCTCCAGTGGGGGCCATGCAGGAGGCAGTCAATCAATGATTCTCTCTCATTAGTGATGTTTCTCTTTTCCTCTCCTTCTCTGCAATCAATAAATATATATATATTTTAAATTAAGTAGTACATAAAAATGATTAGAAGACACAGCCAAACCACTGGTTGTGGTCATTCTTCTACAGAATAAAAATTAAAATTGAAAAAGTACATTTTTAATATAATTGGGGTATTTTAACACTAGGGAGCCCAAAATGAGTATTTTTAAGATCAAAAGTGTACTTAGAGATGGCATCATTGAAAATGGCAGAATAAGGAATTTTGAAATCCCACCTCTCCATAAAATTAACCAAAATAAATGGTCAAAACAATTTTTTTTTGAACTTTGGAAATTAACCAAAGGCTTGCAACAACACAAGTATATATTCAAGAAAGAAAAAAAAAAAGTTGAATTCCATTAAGACCAGAGTTTGTGGCATTTTCATTTACCCCAACTCCCAGGTCAGGGGCAGCCCTAAAAATAACAGCTTGCATTGCTGGTAACTGAGGAACCAGAACAGATCTCTTTTTCAAAGTGATGTAATTATTTGTCTACACCTGTCTGGTTGCTTCCTGCAAGACCAACTCAAAAGGTTTGTCTTCATTTTGCCCAACTCAAAAGGGGCCCAATGCTAAAGAAACTACCCCACTTTGTCCAAAACATTTGCAGGCAAATGTTTTAGTCACAGCTGCCTGAGGGACAGGTTAACAGTTGGAGCAAACAATGGACCGACCATAGAGCTGGGGAGGAAAGGGCCAGAAAATGAGATGTTCATAAGGGCACTGAAAGTTCCCGTATATTCCTGGGTTGTGCACATGTCCAGGAAAGACTTGAGAAGGCCCTAACCTATCACCTCTGGTTGACTTTGAGGCTTTACAGAAGCAGGAAGTGAAGGCTAAGTAAGGCATAATTGTAAATTGTCTGGCTAAGCATTTAAGGGTACTCTCAATGTACAAAAAAGAACTCAATAAGGAGAATTTTTGGTTGCAGGTATTTAAGGAAACACTTAGCTCAGTGGTTGGCAAACTGCGGCTCATGAGCCGCCACGGTTTGCCGCTATGTTGACTAATGAGTTTGTCGACCACTAACTTAGCTGATTATTAAGCGAACAGAAGTTTTGGTGGCCACACAAGACAAAGAATAAACATTTTACAAAATTAGTTAAAAAATACACTAAACAAACATTACAATAAGCAGCATTAACAAACCCTGGAGAAAAATGAATAGAGTTGTCACATTTTAATACTCAAAATGTCCAATCTAAAAAAAAATACAATGTATGCAAAGAAGTAACTTGCAAACAATATATATAGGGGTCTAGTTATCCTCAATAAAGAACTCTTATAGGCAGCAAAATCTCAGACATATGCCGAAGGAACTTCTTTACTGATACCTCTCGTAGGGCAATGGAAGGTAAAGAGAAAACAAATAAATGCGACTACATCAAAATAAAAAGCTTTTGCACAGCAAAAGAAACCATCAACAAAACAACAAGAAAGCCCACTGTATGGGAGGACATATTTGCACATATTATCACTGATAAAGGTTTAATCTCCAACATCTACAGCCAACTTATACAACTGAATAAAAGGAAGATAAATGATCCAATAAAAAAATAGGCAACGGACCTAAACAGAATCTTTTCAAAAGAAGACAAAAGAAAGGCCAAGAGACACATGAATACATGCTCAAAGTAATTAATTATCTGAGAGATGCAAATCAAAACATCAATGCGATATCATCTCACACCTGTCAGAATGGCAATCATCAACAAATCAACAAAAGACAAGTGTTGGCGAGGATGGAGAAAAAGGAACCCTCGTGCACTGCTGGTGGGAATGCAAACTGGTGCAGCCACTGTGGAGAACAGTCTGGAGTTTCCTCAAAAAACTAAAAATGGAACTCCCATTTGACCCAGTAATCCCACTCCTAGGAATATATCCTAAGAAACTAGAATCACCAATCAGAAAGGATATATGCACTCCTATGTTCATAGCAGCATAATTAACAATAACTAAAATTTGGAAACAGCCTAGATGCCCATCAGCAGGTGACTGGATCAGAAAACTACGGTATATCTACACAATGGAATACTATGCTGCCATAAAAAAAGAAGGAATTCTTACCATTTGTAGCAACCTGGATGGAACCAGAGAGCATTATGCTAAGTGAAATAAGCCAGTCAATGAAAGAAAAATACCACATGATCTCACTCATTTATGGATAATAAACATTATAAACTTATGAACAAAAAGATAGATACAGAGGTAGTAAAGCATCAAATAAACCGTCCAACTACAGTGGAAAAGGTTAGGGAGAGGTGGGGTAGACAAGAAATCAACTGAAGGACTTGTATGCATGCATATAAGCACAATCAATGGACACAAGACACTGGGGGGTTAGGGCATGCATGGGAATGGGGACAATGGGAAGATATGTACACATGTAACACATTAATAAAAAATAAATAAAAAATTTAAAAAAGAATTCTTATAGCTCAACAATAAAAGTACAAATGACCAGTTTTAAAATGTGCGAAGATTTTGAATCGACATTTCTTCAAAGAAGATACAAAGGGACAAAAAAAACATAAGATGCTCAACATCATTAGTCATTAAGGAAATACAAACCCAAACCACAATGAGATTCCCACCAGGATACTATAATTTTAAAAAAGGAAAACAACAACTGTTGGCAAGGATATGGAGAAACTTAAACCACTGTACATAGCTGTGGAACGTAAAACTGTACAGCTGCTGTGGAAAGCGATTTGTCAGTTCCTCAAAACGTTAAACATAATATTACCACATGACCCAGAAAATTCCACTCCTAAGTACATACCCAAAAGTATTGAGCCCTCCTTGGCTGCTTAACCACTGGCTGCCAAGATGAACAATACAGGAACTATCCCAACCAGGAAGCTTATGACCAGCAGACTGCTTTAGTGGAACTAAATGCTCACTGACATCCTTCGCCCTGGGAAGGCAACAGCACCCAAGACAGAAATTCAGGGAAAACCAGCCAAAATGTATAAGACCATACCAGTGTCATCTTTGTATTTGGGTTCAGAACCCATTTTGGTGATGGCAGGACAACTGCCATTGGCATGATTTCTGGTACTCAAAGAAAAATGAACCCAAACAGACTTGCAAGATATGGCCTATAGGAGAAAACAATGACCTCTAGCCACCTCACTACAGCCATGACATGTAAAGTATAGAATAAAACTGAATCGTAGGGAGGGAGTATTATTGACTGAAAAGGTAATGTATGAGTTAATTACAAATTTCATTTGAATATGTTTGTAGTTAGTAGTGCCAGATAGATCTTGGCCATTACACCTTGTATTTTATGGATGGGATCAGTTTAAATGCAAATTTCACATTAATGAAATAAATCATGTAAATACTCCAGAAGATGACAATAATGTTTCTTGGTATTCTTTCTTTTCTTTTTATAAATAAAAATATTTTTACTGATTACAGAGAGGCAGGGAAAGATAGAAACATCAATGATGAGAATAATTGATCGACTGCCTCTGGCACGCCCCCTACTGGGGATCGAACCCTCCCACCCAAGCTTGCTGATTGGGAATTGAACCATTATCTCCTGGTTTTTAGGTTGATGCTCAATCACTGAGCCACACTGGCTGTACAAATATCTATAAAACTTTTAATATCTCACTCCAAGCCTTCATGAGAAAGAATTATAGCAAAAAGGTCATCAGTTTTACTTGACATATGGATAATAGACTAACAGCTTTTTGACCAATGGTGACTTATTGCAAAAGTATCTATCTGAAAGGAAATTACTACTTGGTATGATTTACACAGAATATTTGTTCCTAGTTGTTTGAGTTACTTAAGTTGGTTAATAAGTATGGCTAATAAGCCAGAGTACCAGTTAAATTCCCATACTTTGCAGTCTCCACAAAATTAACTTTGTTCAATTTTATGGTCACAAACCAAGTACTAGTATTACTCAATCCTAACAAAACATTTTATAAATGACTGCTATGGTTCAAAAAAAAGAAGAATGGGTAAATTGTTCAAAATAACCTATTCTTAGCATACCCTAGAGGCAAGTGTAACAGACTTCAACTCAACTAGATTAAAGTTCTGGCTTTTATACTTAGATATTTAATGTTGGGGAAAAAAGCAGCCTTACAGAACATCTGCTTTCTATAAAATAGCAGAAAAATATCTTGTGCCTAACATACAAGATTCTTTTTAAGTTCAAATGAAACAATAAATGGGAATATGCCCTTTAATGTGTAAAACACAATATTCATTACTTGAGATAATTCAACATATCTGTCCTAGGGGTTATTAGTAGGATATATATGAGGGTCATAATACACACACACACCCTATCTAATAAAAGAGCAATATGCAAATTGACCATCACTCCAACACACAAGATGGTTGTCCCCATGTCGTCAAAGATGGCTGCCTCATATGGACACAAGATGGCCACCACAATATGGCCAGAAGAGGAGGGCATTTGGGAGGGACCAGACTTGCAAAGGAGGGCAGTTGTGGGCCATCAGGCCAGCAGGGAAGGGCAGTTGGGAAGGACCAAGCCTGCAAGGGAGGGCAGTTGGGAGCAATCAACCCTGTAGGCGAGGGCAGTTAGTGGTAACTAGGACAGCAGAGGAGGGAAGTTGGGGGTGACCAGACCTGCAGGGAAGGGCAGTTGGAGGTGACTGGGCCTGCAGAGGAGAACAGTTAGGGGGAACCAGGCCTGTAGGGAGGGCAGTTAGGGGTGACCAGGTCTTCAGGGGAGGGCAGTTAGGGGCAAACAGGCTGGCAGGGGAGCAGTTAGGCATCAATAAGCCTGGCAGGGGAGTGGTTAGGGGATGATCAGGCTGGCAGGCAGAAACAGTTAGGGGCAATCAGGAAGGCAGGCAGGCAAGCAGTTGGGAGCCAGCAGTCCTGGATCAAGAGAGGGATGTCCGATTACCTGTTTAGCTCTGGAATTGGGCCTAAACGGGCAGTCGGACATCCCTTGAGGGGTCCCAGATTTGAGAGAGTGCAAGATGGGCTGAGGGGCACATAACCCCATGCATGAATTTGTGCACCAGGTGTGTGTGTGTGTGTGTGTGTGTGTCTGTAAACCTACTTTTGCTCCACCTGGTATAATGAATTCCTAGAATTACTGCTGAAAGAGTTACTTTCCTATTCCTCTTTTTCTAACCTTGTTTAATTTCTGCTTAAGACTCTGAGGGATGTTGCTTTAGAGAGGAGGGGTTACTCTGATTAGTACTCTGGTAGTACTCTGTTTCATTTTCCTAAAGATGTCTCAATAGAACCAAAGAAATTACTAATAAAAACCTGCAGATTTTTTCCTTTGGTCCTTCACTGTAAACATGGAGAGAATGTCATAGAAAAGGATAATTCATACTCCTATGTTTAAAAATAAACCCTTACACCTGAGAGTAAAGTGGTAATATATTTTTTTGTTGTTGATTATAGAGAGAAAAACATCGATTTGTTGCTCCACTTATTTACACATAAACTGTTTGATTGTTTGTTTCCTGCTGCGGGATCAAAGCCACAACTTGGGGCATTGGGACCATGAACCAACTGATCTACCCAGCCAGGGCTTAAAGTGCTAATATTTTTTGAAAGCAGGGTCAATGGATTTTGTTTTTATTTAAAAACATTAAAATAGTGCCAGTGCCGGGCTAGCTCAGTCGGTGAGCATGAGACTCTCAAAAGCATTAAAGTAAAAAGAAATTTTACCCTGGCTTTGTAGCTCAGTTGGTTAGAGTGCTGTCCCAATACGCCAAGGTTTCGGATTCAAGCTCAGGGTGTGTAAAATAAGCAACCAATGAATGCATAAATAAGTGAAGCAAGAAATCGAATGTCTTGAGGAGAAACCAAGATGGCGGCATAGGTAAACACCTAAACTGCTGCCCCACAACAATTTCAAAACTACAACTAAAAGACAAAACAGACACTATTCAGAACTACAGGAAAGCTAGCTGAGTGGAAATTCTACAACTAGAAGGAAAGAGAAACGCACTTTGAGAATCAGAGAAGCTACAAAAGGCTGAGGTATGGAGGTGCATGGAGAGGACTAGTGGCTGAGTACATGGCTGGATTTCTCAAGCGGGAGGGAGATGGAAGTTCCCATCTGTGCTGAACTCCAGGTCTGGGTGAGATTCTGGGAACCCAGACTCATTCGGGGGGAATCTGGACTGTCAGGAAAAGAGAAAAGCACACTGAGACCCAGGGGAGCTGCAGGAGGCAGAGGCATGGAGGCGCATGAGTGTAGAGAGGACTGACTGCTAAGTGCATGGCCAGTTTTCTCAAATGGGAGGGAGACGGCAGCTCCTGACTGCACTGAACTTCAGTCCAGGGAGAGACTCGGGGAACCCAGACTCATGCAAGAAGAAACTGCACTGTCTGGCAACTTTCTCTCAGAGGTCCTTGCAGTGATTACCCAGGGACGCTGAGACCCAGGAGCCTCATAAGGCAGGGCTGACGGGAAGCCAAGGCTATCTGCTCTGCCCTGAGATTCCGCCCCATCCAAGCATAGCACAGAGGCTTTTGCAATTTTGCAAGTCTTATTTCATAAGGGTGTCTCCAGCACAGTTCTCCCAGTATAGACACAGCTGATCCTCATAGCCAACTGGCTGGAGGTCAATTCTTCCCAGTGATACCAACAACAACCAATACTTAACTACAATAAGGATGTGCACACAGTCTACAAAGGGGTGCACCAAGAGTGTCCAACTCAGGTCAGGTAACTGGGGAGGCTGAGCCACTGGGCCCTCTAGGATACCTAGCACACAAAGCTACTCTGCCAATTCAGGGAAGCAGTGAAAATGGGAAGACAACGAAACAGATCACAAATGAAAGAAATGGAGGAAAACAAATGACTGGATACAGAGTTCAAAACCACAGTTATAAGGTTTTGCAAAAATTTCCTAGAAAAGGTCGATAAACTTAGCGAGACCCTTGAGGGTATGAAAAAGGACCAACTAGAAATTAAACATACACTGACTGAAATAAAAAATATTATACAGAGACCTAACAGCAGACTAGAGGAAAGCAAAAATCAAGTCAAAGATAAATACAAAGAAGCAAAAAACACTCAAACAGAAAAGCAAAAAGAATCCAAAAATATGAAGATAGTGTAAGGAACCTCTGGGACAACTTTAAGCTTACCAATATCAGAATTATGGGGGTGTCAGAAGAAGAGAGAGAGCAAGATATTGAAAACCTATTTGAAGAAATAATGACCGAAAACTTCCCCCACCTGGTGAAAGAAATAGACTTACAAGTCCAGGAAGCGCACAGAACCCCAAACAAAAGGAATCCAAAGAGGACCACACCAAGACACATCATAATTAAAATGCCAAGAGCAAAGACAAAGAGAGAATATTAAAAGCAACAAGAGAAAAACAGTTAGTTACTTACAAGGGAGCATCCATAGGATTACCAGCTGATTTCTCAACAGAAACTATGCAGGCCAGACGGGAGTGGCAAAAAATATTCAAAAGTGATGAATAGCAAGAACCTACAACCAAGATTACTCTACCCAGCAAAGCTATCATTCAGAATTGAAGGTCAGATAAAAAGCTTCACAGATAAGAAAAAGCTTAAGAAGTTCATCAACTCCAAACCAGAATTATATGAAATGCTAACAGGTATTCTGTAAGAAGAGGGAGAAGAAAAAGGTAAACATAAAAATTATGAACAACAAATACTATCTAGGGTTGGGAGCTGGGTGGAGGGGGCTATGGAGGGGAAAAAAGAGAAACAAATGTAATAATCTGAATAATAAAGATTTAATTTAAAAAATACATATCTATCAACAAGTGAATCTAAAAATCAAGTGAATTAAAAATCTGATGAACAGAATAAACTGGTGAATATAATATATAAAAGTATACAAGTATACAAATAATAGAATCAGGGACAAAAAAAGGGAGTGGACTGACAATTCTCGGGGGGAAAGAGGTATGGGAGGTTTGGAAAGAGACTGGACAAAAATCGTACACCTATGGATGAGGACAATGGGGGGGGGGTTAAGGGCAGCGGGTAGGGTGTGAATCAAATGGAGAGGAGCTATGGGGAGAAAAAGAGAAACAACTATAATAATCTGAACAATAAAAATTTATTAAATTAAAAATTGTCCTATAGAGGAAAAAAAATCAAAAGTCTCTTTCTCCCCTTCCTCTCGCTCTCTAAAAATCAACAGAAATAATAAAAGCATTAAAGTATAATGTATCTCTGAGAAGCAGTCTGATAACAGAAAGTGTGAATGCTTTTCATCAAATTGGTTTTTATCACTCCCATATATCTATCATTTCATTTACTAGAACCCACTAAAGTATTTTTCTTATGTATCTTCCTTCCTAACTAGACTACAATCTTCCTGGGGCAATTTTCTGGAACAGCTCTGTATTTCTAATACCTATCAATATCTAACACATGGTGCTAAGTAAATTTTTAATAGAACTGAATTTCTACCAATAGCATGCCTTAGTTTTCTACACCTAGATTTTTCTGAGCCCTGAACAAGGTCAGGTAAACTTTGCTGAGCTTTGACACATATCTTTGTTTCTAGGAGGATGAGAGGCTGTATAGTGTGGTGTGATGGTTTCATCAGTGAAATGATGTTCTAGATCAAGTAAAATGTACAAACTGTAAAATAACTACATATTAAATGCTGTACATTTCATTAATTAGGTACAAACCTTGTTTCTAGGGCTAAACATCTAGAATAGAATAGGGGCACTGATTTTATTATTTCAAATTTATGATATATAAATTATTTCCCCATAGAGTTCAGGTTATAAATATAAATTATCTTTGTATTCCTTTCCCACATTTTGTTAACAGAAATTTATATCACTCTTAGAAAGCTTCCATTCCCAGATCTCCCATTCAGTGGATGACCATAGTCTGAAGGGGTTAGTACTTTGCAGAAACTTCACTAGTGAGTCTGATAGCCATTCAGGTTGATACCTCCTTAAAAATGTGTTTAACTCAGGGGAGTTAATCTTAAAGAGTAAAAGTTCTGAGTTTAATCTTTTTTTAAAACTGACATATCCTTTCTTATAAAAGAGTAATATGCATATTGACCATACCACGGCTACACCCACCAGCCAATCAGAGCAAGTATGCAAATTGACCCAACCAAGATGGCTTCGGCCATGAAGAGAAGGGAGGCTTGGGTTACCTCTGGCGATGGAGGAAGCCAAGCTTTCCACACTCTGGCTGGCCCAGGTCCTGCTTAAGGCAACAAAGTTTCAATGTCTGTGCCAGCAGAAGGCTTGGCTCCACTCCAGGCTACAAAGTTTCAGTTGTAGAAGATAAATAAATCCCAGATACCAGGGCCTCTGCTTGGGTCGCTGGGGGGCGTGGCTGTCCTGCAAACTACTACAGGCTCTTCTCCCAGGCCACTCCATGCAAGTTGTGGGTGATCAGGCCTGCAGAGGACAGTTGGGGGGGACCCAGGCCTGCAGGGGAGGGCAGTTAGGGGTGACCAAGCCTACAGGATAGGACAGTTAGGGGCAAACAGGCTGTCAGGAGAGCAGTTAGGCATCAATCAGGCTAGATTGGGCCTAAACAGGCAGTCGGACATCCCCTCAAGGCATCCCAGATTGGAGAAGGAGCAAGCTGGGCTGAAGGACATTCCCCCACCCCCACTCCTGTGCATAAATTTTGTGCACCGGGCCTCTAGTATTTTGTTAAATTTAATCTTTAACTAACATTAATCCAGTTAAACTAGAGATCTCATTTTATTAAGAGCTGTAAAGATAAAGAGATGTAAATCCCTCCCTCCCGGCCCCCCACTCATTTTGAGTTCAGTCTGTGTGGAGATCTTGATTCCTAATTTAGAATAAACTTTTCTCTCTGGATCAGAGAATGATGAGTGCAAATAAAATTTGTCAAATTTAAGGCCTACAATCCATCTTTTGAGGATTTTAACCTCAATATAATTATTCTTTCTTAAGGAATGTATTGACCCCAGTAAAACTGCATTTGTTGTTGCTACTGTGTTGATCTAGACTTGGGAAGATTCTTTGGTATAAATCCAGTCAGCTTTGACAAAGAATACTGAATATTAAGTCCCTTATCTTCCTGAAGTTACCATTTATGATGATATAAAAAGTGCTAGTATTAAATAAATGTGTAATGGATAATTCCAAGATATATCAGGTTTCTTTCCTACAAATGGGTTTCAGAAATAAGTTATAATGCAATTTTTTTCAACATAAGCTTCTTTACATGAAGAACATGTAAATTTTCAAAAAATGACATGAATGCATGTGGGAAAAGGGTACTGGCAATGCAGTGCTCTTTTTAAAAAAATAAATGCATCGCTTCTTTTGCATGTTCAGACATGCCATAGCTTAATTTTCTTCAAATCAGAAAATGGAGATTGTGAGGTAAAAGCTGATGATCTTTGTGTTTTAAATGTCAACTTACAACCGGGTGCCAGATTCTCATCTTAGGAGACATTTATCCATATCTGCCTAACACTGAATACAATAATGGTTACAGTATAAACTCCAGATTAGAACACTGCTAAATTATTACCATTCAACAAGGTTGATTAAAATTCACAGAAGTTCCTTTTTAACAAACCCAATATATAAAACTAAATCAGATGAACTGAGATAGTTACACATTCTTTTCTTTATGAGAGAAATTTTCCTTTAAATAGTAAATTCCAAGCATTGAAAATGATTTATAAAAAGTCCACTTAGCCATGGCTGGTTTGGCTCAGTAGATAGAGCGTCGGCCTTCAGACTGAAGGGTCCCGTGTTCAATTCCTAGTCAAGGGCACATGCCCTCATATAGGCTCCATTCCCAGTAGGGGACATGCAAGAGGCGGCCAGTCAATGATTCTCTCATCATTGATGTTTCAACCTCTCTCCCCCTTCCTCTCTGAAATCAATAAAAATATATTTTAAAAAATGTTAAGTCTACTTAAAAACAATTCTACTCCACAAAGTAATATAGTAATAGTTATTATTTACTGAACAGTAGATAATTGCTAAATGCTACACAAATATTATAGAATTTAATTCTCACAACCCAGTGCAGTAGATAGTACATCCGTTTTGGATAGAAATTTGAGACTTGGAGACATTAAATAGCTTGTCTAAGTCACAGAGATGCAAGCCAAGGTTCAAACTTTGAAACTAACTTCAAAAGTAATGCTCTTAAATAGGATATAATACTCTATAAATCCTAAGAATTTAATAACAGCACACTATTAAGTACAGTATATCACATAACCTTTATATATCCATTCCTTGCTCCCTCGGCAAAGGAGTTCATTTGGACAGATATTGCACAGTTGTTTTTTTCCTCTAGTGACTCCCTCCATTTTTACTAGAACTCAAGGCAAAAATAAGCAGGAGTCAAAAGCAGAAGGTAGGTTAAGATCACAAAGGCTGTCTTTATGAGCAGTTTTATGTAAAGAAATATACGAACATTGGCAATAATTTAAGTATCTAATTGCTGACCTACAACAAATTGGGAGAATTATTTACAATCACGGAATTACCATGCTCAAAGAAACTTTAGAGTGGAGAACGAGGTCCAGAGAGGTAACTTACCCAGGTCACATAGATAACTAGAACATATATATGTGTGTTTATGAAAAATTAAAATACATATGGGAGTACTTATTTCATAGTTCTGAATTATTTCCCTTTGTAAAATCCTTAAGGTATCGCCTTCAGACTTTCATTCTTTCCTTACTCAAATTAATTTCAAAATTAGAACATTAAATATATAAATGAGCTGGTTCGAAAAATAAAATGACAAAGAATGATATATTTTATTTTTTTATTTTTTAAATATATTTTATTGATTTTTTACAGAGAGGAAGGGAGAGGGAGAGAAAGTCAAAAACATCGATAAGAGAGAGACATCGATCAGCCGCCTCCTGCACGACCCCCACTGAAGTTGTGCCCACAAGCAAGGTACATGCCCCTGACCGGAATCGAACCTGGGACCCTTCAGTCCGCAGGCCGGCGCTCTATCCACTGAGCCAAACCAGTCTCGGCAGATGATATATTTTAAAAGGGAACTCTAGAAAACCTTGCAGTTAACATTTATCATTAACATTAAATTGTTATTTTTCAGGGTACTGCAAATCCCTTCTTTTTTCTTCTCCCCACTCACCTTCAAAAAGGTAAATAAAAAAACAAAACAGGTTTTGTTGGTAACTGCAATTCAGGATATAGTGAGTTGGTAATGGCCTTCCCTGGGCCTGAACTGTCAACCAAGAATGACACATGCGTAAGAATAGGTACTCCTCTACATTAAAAGACCTGCCCTAAGCTAGAAATTTTACTGTTTTCCTTTTGTCTGTCCCTCCTGCCACATAAATTCCCTTACTTAGTACAGTAAAGCACACAGAATAGCTAAACCTGTGGCATTCTTCTTATAGTTGCAAATTATTAAAAAAAAAACTAATAACACTTTTCCTCCTTTTTACTTTTCATTATGAAATTATTACCTGCCTGCATCCTACAGTTGATCAGAAAGTCACTCACCAACAAAAATCATAATAGTACATTTGACTTTATAGTTATATAATTAAGCTGAAACACAAATACTTTTGCCTAGTTCCATACCACCACCTATTGTTAGTTGCTATTAACATTTTCAAATGAGTCCAAGTGCATTAAGATATAAATCTGTAAAGCCACAGTTGAATGCCTTCATTTTCCTGCGACAATTTTGGGTGGGGTTCTGACCCAAGAATTCACTAAGTCTGGAAGGTCAAGTAGGAAAACTGTAAAGACAACTATGCGAAAGCAGCTAAATTTGGTCAGTTTAAGGGCATTCTTTCGTCTTCCTCCCTCCCTTGGATTTTCCTGGTGTAACGGAATATTTTATTTTGAACATCTAAAAATACCCTTCCAAAACCACAGTAGTTAGATTACTAAAATTTTAATTCATTTCCCAATCTATCACCAGTTGGGAAACAGTAATCTAAGGGTTAGACATGGAATCCTTAGCTGTAACAAAAGTACTTATTAATTTGTAAAAAAGAAAATGAGACCAAGACGTGAAAAGAAAGACAACTCTGGAAGTAAAAATAGAATTTTTACAGCCCTAGCCTGGTGGTTCAGTTGACTGGAGCATCCTCTTGCACAACAAAAGGCACATACCCAGGTTGCAGGTTCAAATCCTGTGGGATGTGAACAGGAGGCAAGCAATCAATGTTTCTCTCTCACAGATCTCTCTCTCTCTCTCTCAAATCAATAAAAATATCCTCAGTTGTAGATTTACTTATTTTAAAAAATAAATATTTCATTGATATTTTACAGAGAGGAAGGGAGAGAGCTAGAAAGCTAGAAACATTGATCAGCTGCCTTCTGCACACCCTCCACTGGGGATGTGCCCGAAACTAAGGTACTTGCCCTTGACCAGAATCGAACCTGGGACCCTTCAATCTGCAGGTCGATGCTCTATTCACTGAACCAAACCGGTTTCGACTCAGTTGTTGATTTAAAAGTATGTTTTGTTCTGGCTGATGTGTTCAGTGGTTAGAGTGTGTCAGCCTGATCACCAAAGGGTTGAAGGTTCAATTCCCAATTAAGTGCATGTACCTGGGTTGTAGGTTAGATTCCCCCATCCCAGTCAGGGTGTGTGCAGGAGGCAACCAATCGATGTGTTTCTCTCACATGGACGTTTCTCTCTCCCCACCTCCCACTGTCTTTAGAAATATCAAAGGGAGGTGTGTGAGTGTAGGGAGGGGGGATTATCCTCAGGTAAGTATTAACAACAACAAAAGAGAATATGTTTTGTAAAGTCTTTGCCAAGATAAAATATTTTAACAACTTAATGGAAAACATGCATAATAGGTTATCCCTATGAAGAGTACAAAGATACAAACATGTTTTTAAATAATGAACTACTACCAAATAAGTACATGATATAATGTTATTATACTTCAAAAACTAAAAAAGAACACATGATTATACAATAAATAAACAGCAATAACACTATTCAAAAAGGACAGATTTGTCTGAATGCACCTATAGAGCAGACTTCTAATTTGGATTTTCTATATTAGATTGCTTTCAAATCAATCTCTAAAGTGTTAAAACAAAAAATAATAATAAAGTGTTTATAAATAAGAGTCCTTAGTACTACTAGTACTCTTTCTCACTGCAATGCCTTTCAAATAGAATGAAATGACTCTCACCTACTAGAAAAATATATATAATTTTCCACATGCACAGAATTGAAAAATATGGTTATTTACTGTGCAAAATGTCCTTTAAAAAATAGAACCTTAAGCGGGGGGAAGCTTATTATTGCAGGCTCAACAGTACTGTGCAACTCAGATTACAAAATTTGTTTTGGCTGTCTATTGATTCATTGATGATAGCCATTTTTAAAAATAAATCTTTACTGTTGAAAGTATTACTTATGTTCCCCTTTCCCCCCCACTTCCCTCTTCCACCCCCTCCCCCTTGAGCCTTTACCACCCACTGTCTGTCCTTCAGTTATACATATACGCATATGAGTTCATTGGTTGATCTCTTCCCCCCCTCCAACCTCCCATGAGCCTCCAAATTTTAAAACAAAAAATATCAGAGTGGCTGTTTGTTTGGCCAAAGAAATATAGTCCTCTGTTTTTATCAAAAAAATTACAGATTCATAGGATTCTGAAACAAAGGAAACCTTTATAACTGATTCTAACTCCCTCGTTTCGCAGAGGGAAATGATCAAATCAGAGAAGTGAAAAGAAATGACCAGGCCCTGGCTGGGTAGCTCAGTTGGTAAGTGTTGTCAGTATACACCAAGGTTGCAGTGTGATTCCCAGTCAGGGCACATGCAAGACTCAACCAATCAATGCATCAGTAACTGGAACAACAAACCGGTCTCTCTCTCTCTCTCAAGTTCTCTTAACTCCCACTGTAGTATATTCTTTCTGCCATACCACCTTTTATGTTTTTCTTATTTTGGAACAAACTGAATTAATAAAATGAGCAGGCTATATTATAGATTTATCAAAATAGCAGTGAGGTATAATCCTATATAATAAAAGGCTAACTGTGGGAGTTCGATCAGGGGGGCAGGCTGGCCCCCCCACCGCCCGCAGCTCCTTCCTCCAGCTGGGTGGAAGGCCATGATCACCCTACCTGTGCACAAATTCATGCACCAGGCCTCTAGTAAAAAACAGTAATGAACAATACTTCAAAGTACCCAAATTAGAGCATATCGCTTCCTAACTGTAAGAGGTACAATGAAAAGCAATAATGAACAATACTTCAAAATACCCAAATTAGAGCTTATCACTTGTTAACATCTCCAAATACTAAATAAACTGTAAGGTAACATATGTCAATTAATCTTATCATTATAACTTTTTAAATGTTGGACTTTAAATAAAAAACTTTTTTTATTGATTTCTGAGGGAGGAGAGGGAGAGATAGAAGCATCAATAATGAGAGAGAATTACTGACTGTCTGCCTCCTGCCCACCTCCTACTGGCAATTGAGCCCACAATCCGGGCATGTGCCCTTGACCAGAATCGAACCCGGGGCCCTCCAGTCCACAGGCCAATGCTCTGCCCACTGAGCCAAACCAGCCAGGGCAAATGTTAGACTTTTTAATAAACCCAAATAAGATAGAATTTTTCCTCTAATAGTAATATGTTCTCATAATGGAGCTACTAAGATAAAAGCGTGACAAAGTAGAGAGGTTTAACAAACAACAAAAAAATGTAAATGTACACGCCTGTCGCTAATCTCACTGAGTGTTAAGATAACATTGTTGACAGAACTTAAAATGAAGGGCAGCTTCATTCTCTTGATAGCAAAGACAAAATAAAATATAATAGATGGAGAACTTTAGGAAGCTCTTCTTACATTTTATGGGTTTTTGTGCTGTTACGCTAAAACAGCAGAATGATCGAGTGGAGTCAAACATGCACATTGGAATCTTGGCCCTCCTTACTTGCTGGCAGTGCAACTTGAACACTTCTCATGCCATTTTCCTCCGCTGTAAAATGGAACTGTGAGAATCAGAAGTAACTGAGGCAAAACACCTAGCTCAGTGCCTGGATCTGGAGGAAGCATGAAATAACTATTATTAAATTTGAAATTACCGCCCTAACCGGTTTGGTTCAGTGGATAGAGCTTCAGCCTGCAGACTGAAAGGTCCCAGGTTCGATTCTGGTCAAGGGCATGTACCTTGGTGGCAGGCACAACCCCAGTAGGAGGTGTGCAAGAGGCAGCTGATAGATGTTTCTAACTCTCCTTCCCTCTCCCTTCCTCTCTGTAAAAAAATCGATAAAATACATTTTAAAAAATTGGAAATTACCAAATCTTCTGAAAAACAAAGTTTACTCTAAGTAATAAAATAAGCATTTGAATGATGAATTTCAATTAAGAGATTAAAATAATTGGGCACACATTACGTTAATGTTTAAGGGTTATTATTATTGTATCGATTTAATGTCAAAGTGATAAGAGAAACGAACAACAATAATTTTTACATCTCTATCTTTTTAACTCTTCTATCCAACAATCATCTACTTTGGCTATTTACTTACAGGATGCTACATATCTGGCTAATAGGTTGTGTTCTCTGTTGACTGTAACTTAAAAAATTTTTCTATACCTCTATCCCTGAGTGTGAGATTTAAAGTGTGTAGCCTTCAGACACAATATCCTAAAGCATAATACATAGGCTATCCCTATAAAAAGATTTTAATCTATCAACTATAAAAAGATAAGCATTGCCTATCTTCTCTCCGCCAGGAAAAAAAATGTGGCCAAGAAAAAGGCAACCATTTTTCACTTTTCATAATAATCATAACTAATTTAAAATTAGTTGCTATAAAATTTTCCTGCACTCACAAAAATTCTCAGAGATCAGGTGTCTGCTTACAATCATAAAATTATCAGTCCTTTAAAAAGCATCTTTGAAAAAATAAAAGTATTCTGAATATTGAGAATTAAAAATAATTTGATGCAAACGTTTTAAGTATGAAAAGCCTGCTTTATTTTGTCTATATCATCTATCCACTAAAGGTGAATATTTAAAAATTTTTCAATAAATTAGCAATAAGTGTATTCTTCATGAAAGATCAAATATCTTAGTTTTACTATTTGTAAATTAGGAGAGTAAAGAAATGACTTTAATAAATACCCAGATTAAAAAAGAAAGAATGAAACCCATTAACACATACCAATTCCACCCTTTTCATTTGTATTCTATCATGGAACGCTTCCCATAATAAAAGAGTAGCTTATGGTTTACAAACACTTTAATCATGAGCACTGAGCAAGGAGGGTTCCCCCTCCCCTTATTCTTTTTTATTAATCTTTTCAAAAAAACGTTTAGAAAGCTGTAACTGCCAGCTGCTAAGGTAAAGAGACATGCTTAACAAAGCAATACATTTTCTTATTATTCTAGTACCATGACTACAAGCAAACTATGAATCAAAATACAAATTACTAAAATATGCAATTTTAAAGCAAATACCGCACAAGAACTCTTTCCAACAGTATCACAACCTAAAAGTGAATGAACCAGCAAAACAAACGATACAAAGCAACTTGCAACGGCAAAAAGGCTATTCCCTCCTCAGATCTTCAGTGTTTGAGGGCTTTCAAGACTGCTGCGAAGTGCCAAATGTCTGTTCAGCAATTTTAATGGCAGTGCCAACTTGTACAGTAGTATGAAGTATGAAAACACTAAAAATAAAGTTCACTGGGTCTCTCTGCGTTAGGACAACATAAAGGAAAAAACCAAATCATGTCCACTACAATGCTTTCTTCCTGGGATTAAGCTAAACACTGAGGAGGAGACCAATTCCTTCCATTTTTCTCCACTCCTCGCTTCGCAACACTGTCGTCCTCATTTTAGACCTCCCCTACCCACTTCCTATCTTGACATTTGCGGGTAAATTTAGAAAATATGTCCCCCCCTAACCATAAAGAGAAATCAAGGAACAGGCTACCCTCAAGACCTTTTATAGGTAGCAATTTCACCCTGGCAAGTGTTCTGCAACTTTTTGTCTCGCCGTCTTAGCATCTCATCCTTCAAATGGAAATGAAGAAAAGCACCCCGTGAGAGGTACACCGAGCTGTGAGTGATCCCAGGTCAGCCTGACTCTCTGCCAGAAAAAGGCCAGGTAACATCTCCTCCTCTCGTAGGAGCTTCTCTCTCTCTCTCCATCCCCTGGATCAACCTCCTGGTACAATAGGGACTCAGCCGCGGCTGCAAAACTTCACTTCCCCCGGGAATCCCTTCCCCCCGGGAATCACTTCCCCCGGG